>JAUUTY010000739.1:0-218856 GCA_030979885.1 Lolium multiflorum
TTGTATGAAAACACGAACAAACTAACTTGTATGAAAAATGTGGTCTGGAACGTAATATCCAACATACTTGTATAATTTTTTTGGATTGACCACGATATCTAGTTTCATGATTTTGGTACTCAAAATTTGCACAAATTTCATGTACTCATACTCACCGATAATCGGCATGGATGTCAAGATATTAACATATAGTAACTGAATCTTAACTTGACACTTAAATAATTAGATCATATAGTCGCAACAATAATTCATGTTATTTTGATGTGTATCACTGATGCAAAATCATTGTTTCACTGCAACAAGTATACAGTTTACTGGAAGAAAAATATGTGTACTATTTCAGCATATACGATCTTACAAGATTGATTTGTGTTAACATGCAGGAGTCCTGATAATCTGGCACTGCAAGAATTCCTTCAACATAAAGGAATTTGTTTCACAACTGTTGACATCAGGGGTGACTCTAGCAGGTTTGCTAGAGATGGCATTAAAATTCCTAAACATAATTGGATTGACATTCAGGATATGATCAATTTCAATGGTCCTGGCAATAGGACTGGCATGGGTGATTTGGCAGCCGCCATCATTGACCCATCTTACAAAGACATGAAGACCAAGTTCCCTACTAGCAGCCACGATCAATGGGAGTGCATGCCATTGCCTGAAGTAAACTTGAGGTATGCTGCGATTGATGGGTATGTCAGTTTTGAGTTGTACAGGCGACTCAAAAAAATCAATGATGGGCAGCGTCAAGCACAACCAATTCCAAGGGAAGTGGTTTGCCCGGATTGCAAGGAAGCGGCTAGGTTGGCCGCTCTTCCCCCTGCCTGGCGCGACGAGAAGAAGCAGTGTGTCGGGACAACCTACTGGGAATTTGTATCTTATTGCTTTAGGCACAACATACCATTTGATCCGAAGAAAATGCCACCATGGATAAAGGACTCGTGCGAGCCTACTTCGGGGTCTCCGTGGGATGGCGGTTCACATGGTGAGCAAGCTAGGGCAACGGCTGGATGTGGTGAGCTAGCAAGGGCAGGGCCTGTATCTGGTTGGGAAGCTCCAACAAGGATTCCCGACACACGAAGTGCGAACGAGTGCAGAACTTGGACTGCCAACCCATGGGAGGCAGGTACAAGCGGCACCGGCAAGCGCATCAAGAGGGATGATGATAATTGGTGAACTAGGCTGGCGTTATATGTTTCCAAGATTGTACATAAGTTTAGAATTATGAACTGGTAGTATTGTTTAGGTGATGTAATTACTTTTGCAACAATGTGTATGAGGTTTCAGAATCACGCATCCTTATTTAAACATGTTTAAAACATGGAAATGAAAAGGTAAGCCTGCATCCTTCTTAGTCACTCCAAAATGAAGTTTTTGGGAAGGTTTTTGAAATTTCCATGATTGAAACCCAAAAACGACTTCTCTTCGTGCTTGACTTCATAAGACCTTAGGGGTAGATACATGATTTTTCTGGTTTGAATATGTCTAGACCTTGTTTATCAACTTGAGTGCTTACTATATGACATAAGAAGGCTATGTGCTTTGGTTTTTCATTTTTTTTTGAATCTTGGTCAATTCCTAGGTACGGTTTGACCAAGATTTGAACAAGTTTAAAATATGAAAAATGAAAAGGTGGTAAGCAGGGATCCTTCTTAATTAGTCATTCTGAAATGAAGCTTTTGGGAGGTTTTGAAATTTCCATGTGTTTGAAACCCAAAACCCTTCTCTTCTTGACTTCGTAAGATAGATTTTAGGGTTAGGGGTAGGTACATGATTTTTCTAATTATTTTTATGCCATTTGAATCTTGGTCAAATCATAGGTTCGACCAAGATTTAAACATGTTTAAAATATGAAAATGAAAAGCTAAGCCTGCATCTTAGTCACTCTAAAATGAAGTTTTTGGAAGGTTTTTGAAATTTCCATGATTGAAACCCAAAAACGACTTCTCTTTAATTGACTTCATAAGACAAAGTTTAGGGTTAGGGGTAGATACGTACAGTTTTTCGGTTTGAATATGTCTAGACCTTGTTTATCAACTTGAGTGCTTATTATATGACATAAGAAGGCTATGTGCTTTGGTTTTTCATTTTTTATACCCATTTGAATCTTGGTCAAATCCTGGGTTTGACCAAGATTTAAAAAGTTTAAAACATAAAAATAAAAAAAAAAAAGGTATAGCTTGACACGATCCTTCTTAGTCACTCTAAATTGAAGCTTTTGGGGGGTTCTTGAAATTTCCATGTTTGAAACCCAAAACCACGTCTCTTCATGCTTGACTTCATAAGACAGAGTTTAGGGTTAGGGTAGATACATGATTTGTCTGGTTTGAATATGTCTTGACCTTGTTTATCAACTTGAATGCTTAATATATGACATAAGAATACTATGTGCTTTGGTTTTCATTTTTTGATTTTTTCTGAATTTTTATGCCCATTTGATCTTGGTCAAATCCTAGGTTTAACCAAGGTTTAAACAAGTTTAAAACATGAAAATGAAAAGGTAAGCCTGCATCATTCCAAAATGAAGCTTTTGGGAAGGTTTTTGAAATTTCCATGTTTGAAATCCAAAACGACTTCTCTTCGTGCTTGACTTCATAAGACAAAGTTTAGGGTTAGGGGTAGATACAAGATTTTTCTGGTTTGAATATCTCTAGACCTTGTTTACCAACTTGAGTGCTTTATGACATAAAAAGGCTATGTGCTTTGGTTTTTGAGTTTTTTGAATTTTTATACCCATTTGAATCTTGGTCCAATCCTAGGTTTTTTGACCAAGATTTAAATATGTTTAAAACATGAAAATAAAAGGTAACCCCGACCTCTTAGTCACACCAAAATGAAGCTTTTGGGAGGTTTTTGAAAATTTCCATGTTTAAAACCCAAAACCACTTCTCTTCATGCTTGATCGACTTCATAAAGAAGACCGAGTTTAGGGTTAGTGGGTAGATACATGATTTATCTGGTTTGAATATGTTTAGACCTTGTTTATCAACTTGAATGCTTACTACATGACATAAGAATACTATGTGCTTTAGTTTTTATTTTTTTGATTTTCACAGTTTTTTTGCATTTGGTCTTGAGTCCAAATCCTAGGTTTAACCAAGATTTAAACATGTTTAAGACATGAAAATGAAAAGTGGCTTGCATCCTTCTTAGTCACTCCAAAATGAAGCTTTGGGAAGGTTTTTGAAATTTCCATGTTTGAAACCAAAGCCAGTTCTCTTCATGCTTTACTTCATAACAGTGTAGGGTTAGGGGTAGATATACGTGATTTGTCTAGTTTGAATATGTCTGGACCTTTTTATCACCTTGAATTCTTACTATATGACATAAAAAAAACTATGTGGTTTGGTTTGATAGTTCATTGTTCATAATTCATAGTTGATCATACATACGGATCATACATACAGAATTGCGCGATCCTTATCGCGACTTCTAACCTATCTAGTCGTCGAGGAAGATGATGGTCGCGTTCTCCTCCGCATCCCGCGCCTCCTTCTCCTTCACGGCGGCGATGGCCGCCGCCTTGTCTTCTTCCTCCGCCCTCTTCTTGTCGGCATCGTCCTTGAGGGACGCGGCCAGCGCCTTCAAGAAGAGGGGGTCTTCCCCTTCCTCCGCCTCCTCCGCCTCCTCGCCGGCTGGCGGCGCGAATCCGCCGCTGGTGCTCGCCTCCCACGCCGCCTTCGACCGGCGGTTCCTCTCCCGGTCGGCGCGCCATTTGTTGAAGACGGGGCCGCTCATCGGTTTGAGCGGCGGATCCGCCTTGTACCAGAGCCCGCCCGGGGCGAACTCGCGGAGCGACGACGGCATGTACAGGGAGCCTCTGTACCTGCACGCCGCGCGCCGACTCCCGGCGGCGGACTGCTTGCACTGGAGCCGCCACGCCTCCTCGAGCGTGTCCGGCGCGCGGGATCGCTTCGATCCGCTCGCGGGCGACGCGGAACTGGTACGGCGTGAATACATGGCGAGCGGCGAAGAATCACCACCCTGCAATCAAGGCCAAGCACGCAGCATATGGCCTCTTCCTTACGTCTTTTGCCTGGTTTGTTGCCGGTCAACGCCCCTGCTGCTGGCCCTGATGCTCCTGGTCCTGTTTAAAGTTCAGCATTAAACTCTATACTATACAACTGTCGTGGTCTTGTGATGTACAGTAGTACTCTTTTGATGCATTTGTGATGTAGTAGTACTGTACTTTTTTTTGAACTGATATAGTACTATCTAAGAAAAGTACTCCCTCCGATTCACATTCTTTTTAGCACCAAGAAATATGGATCGGATCACCGGAGCGAGGGAGTAAATTACCCTTTTGTTGTGGCTTATTTTGGCTTTGGCAAAAGCCAAAAAAAGCACCTAAATAGGTGCTTTTTGGGCTTTTGGATTTGGAAGCCATACGTGCTTTTTTTGGCTTTTGCCAAAGCCAAAAGCCAAAAAAAGCCACAACAAAAGGGCCATAAACATGGCATCTCGTGCATGAAGCTTGACAGATTGATCGGGTTGGCTAGAACGGCTAAACAATGCTGCTCATTAGGCAAATGCATGCCATGTACGATAGTATACATCCAGTAAAGAAGTCTATACTGACATAAAAAAGACTACATTGGGGATGAGAGTCAATTGGGGCATCTACAATACAGAAAATCTTGCTCGTAGTTGATTTTGGCTAAGAGGGTTTTGTGCCCATATTTGTATCTTGGTATAATCCTAGGTTTGACAATGATTTAAACAAGTTTAAAATATGAAAATGAAAAGATAAGCATGGATCCTTCTTAGTCACTCTAAAATAAAGCTTTTGGGTGGTTTTTGAAATTTCCATGTTTGAAACCCAAAAGCACTTCTCTTCATGCTTGACTACATAAGACAGAGTTTAGGGTTAGGGGGTAGACACATGATTTTTCTTGTTTGAATATGTCTAGACCTTGTTTATCAGCAGTGCTTACTATATGACATAAGAAGACTATGTACTGGTTTTTCATTTTTTTTTAATTTTATGCCCATTTGAATCTTGGTCAAATACACTAGCTATGACCAAGATTTAAACAAGTTTGAAACATGAAAATGAAAAGGTAAGCATGGATCCTTCTTAGTCACTCTAAAATGAAGCTTTTGGGGGGTTCTTGAAATTTCCAAGTTTGAAACCCAAAACCACTTCTCTTCATGCTTGACTTCATAAGACAGAGTTTAGGGTTAGGGGGTAAATACATGATTTGTCTAGTTTGTTGTTTAGACCTTGTTTACCAACTACTAGTTCGATTTTGGGCTACTAATATAAAATTAAAATAAGTTGAACTAGTATTCCTCTAAAAAATCATTTTGGTATGCATTGTTTGATACTTTTCATAGCTATAGTGCATCACAAATTTATGATTTCATGCTTTGCTTTGCCAAATTCGGTAGATACATGATTTTTGTGGTTTGAATATGGCAGACCTTGTTTATCACCTTGATATATGACATAGGAAGACGGTGTGCTTTTGTTTTTCTTTTTTTTGAATTTTTATGCCCATTTGAATCTTGGTCAAGTCATAGGTTTGACCAAGATTTAAACATGTTTAAAAATGAAAAAGTAAGCCTGGATCCTTCTTAGTCACTCCAAAATGTACCAATTGATAAATGAGTTAACTTGGCTTCATGGAAAAAATAATGTCATGTAAATGATTTAACTTGGCTTTCGTACCCTTGAATCCATAGGAAACTTTTGTATAAATGTAGTAGTATAATAATCAGCCGAGTTTTTACACCAACAGGTCTATCACTTACGGGTGCCCATGCGTGAGGTCCCACACTTGAGTGAGCACAAGTCACATGCAATAGGTACGCAAACTCCCGGCCATTTTCTTTGTCAAAGAGAAGACGCATCGGGATGCGTATTGGAAGTATGTGGGTCCTTCTGGATCCTCCGGTTGTCCCTCTCACAAAAAAAAACAAATCTCTCTCATTCTATGAGCTTTCGCTCATTCAAGCTAAGCTGCTAGCTCGCTCTTGCTCCCATGACAAACCACTGAAAGTCAACATCATCACGAAAAGGGAGACACCATAATTCTCCTTCTTCTCTCCTTCCGAGTGATCCTCTTCCTCCGAGTTTCACTAGCTAGACAAACACACATATGCTGCATAGTAATAATAAAAAGTAGAAAAATGCGACCTACAGAGATAACCAGTTAAATAGGTTAAACCAGGAGTTTTTGCCACTACTATACGAGATCAAGTTGAAATATCCAATACTAGTTCGATTTTGGGCTACTAATATAAAATTAAAATAAGTTGAACTAGTATTCCTCTAAAAAATCATTTTGGTATGCATTGTTTGATACTTTTCATAGCTATAGTGCATCACAAATTTATGATTTCATGCTTTGCTTTGCCAATTTCGATTTTTTCTAACCACCTTCTCTTTGATTTCAAATTTAGGTCAAACTATCGATGCCTACTATGTGTTCTACTTGAATTGGATGCAGCGTGCGCACATGTTTTGCCATTGTTCTAGGCTTCCACACATCTTTGGGGCATCCAAGTATTTAAGTTACCTTGTTTTAATTGTAATTCATACCCTTCCTCCCAATTTTTATGCACATTTGAATCTTGGTCCAAATCCTAAGTTTGACCAAGATTTGAGTATCATTAAAACAATGAAAATGAAGAGTAAGCTGAATCCTTCTTGATGTAAAAATAGAGGAAGCTTTTAGGAGTTTTTGAAATTTCCATGTTTGAAATTCAAAACCACTTCTCTTTATATTGACTTCATAAGACAGAGTTTAGGGTTAGAGGTAGATACATGATTTATCTAGTTTGTTGTTTAGACCTTGTTTATCAACTTGAATGCTTACTATATATGACATAATACTATGTGCTTTGGTTTTCATTTTTTTGATTTTTTTCTAATTTTTATACCCATTTGATCTTGGTCAAATCCTTGGTTCAACCAATATTTAAACAAGTTTTAAAAACATGAAAATGAAAAGGTAAACCATGTCCTTCTTAGTCACTCCAAAATGAAGAGCTTTTGGAAGGTTTTTCAGAAATTTCCATGTTTGAAATCAAAACGACTTCTCTTAATTAGCGACTTCCCTTAAGACAAAGTTTAGGAGCTAGGGTAGAAACATGATTTTTACGGTTTGAATATGTCTAGACCTTGTTTACCAACAATTTGCTTACTATATGACATAAGAGGCTATATGCTTTGGTTTTTCATTTTTTTTGAAATTGCCTATTTGAATCTTGATCAAATCCTAGGTACAGTTTGACCAAGATTTGAACAATTAAAACATGAAAATAAAAGGTAAGCATGGACCTAGATCCTTTAGTCACTCTAAAGAAACTTTTGGGGGGTTCTTGAAATTTCCAAGTTTGAAACCCAAAGCCACTTCTCTTCATGTTGACTTCATAAGGCAGAGTTTAGGGTTAGGGGGTAGATACATGATTTTTCTTGTTTGAATATATCTAGACCCTTTTTTATATCAACTTTAATGCTAACTATATATGACATAAAAACTATGTGCTTTGGTTTTTAATTTTCTGATTTTTTATTTTGATAGATGCACATTTGAATCTTTGTCAAATCTTAGGTTTGACCAGGATTTAAACAAGTATAAACATAAATAGAAAGGGAAGCCTGTATCCTTTCTTAGTCACTCTAAAATATATGAGAGTTTTGGGATGTTCTTGAAATTTTCTTGTATTTGAAACCCAAAACCACTTCTCTTCATGCTTAATTGACTACATAAAGTTTAGGGGCTAGGGGATAGATACATGATTTGCCTAGGTTTGAATATGCATGTCCAAACCTTGTTTATCAACTTGAATACTTACTATATGACATAAGAAGACTATATGCATTTGTTTTTCATTTTTCATTATTTTTTTTAAATTTTATGCCCATTTGAATCTTTTGGTCAAATCCTTGGTTTGACAATTGACCAAGGTTTAAACAAGTTTAAAATATGAAAATGAAAGGTGGTAAGCAGGCATGTATCCTTCTTATATATATTAGTCATCTAAAATGAAACTTTTGGGAGGTTTTTGAAATTTCCATGTTTGAAACCCAAAACCACTTCTCTTCACATATTTATTGACTTCATAAGATAGAGTTTAGGGTTAGGGGTATATATACATGACTTGTCTTGTTTGAATATGTGTCTAGAGACCTTGTTTATCAGCTTTAATGCTTACTATATGACATATGAGAACACTATGCGCTTTAATTTGGTTTTTAAATTTTTTAAATTTTGATGCATTTGAATCTTGGTCAATCCTATGTTTGGACCAAGATTTGAACAAGTTTCAAACAAGAAAATAAAGGTAAGCCCGCTAGACTGGATCCTTTCTTAGTCACTCTATAATGAAGCTTTTAAGGGGTTGTTGAAAATGTAAGCATGTATCCTTCTTAGTAACTCCAAAATGATAAACTTTTGGGAGGTTTTGAAATGTCCATGTTTGAAACCCAAAGCCACTTCTCTTCATGCTTGACTTCATAATTAGACAAAGTTTAGAGGGTTAGGGGTATATAGATACATGATTTTTCTGGTTTGAATATGTCTAGACTTTGTTTATCAACTAGCTTGAGTGCTTACTATATGGCATATATAAGAAGCTAGGCTATGTGCTTTGGTTTTTCATTTTTTTTGAATTTTTATGCCCATTTGAATCTTGGTCAAATCCTAGGTTTGACCATGGTTTGGCCAAAGTTTGTTATGTTAAAACATGAAAATAAAAGGTAAGCATGTATCCTTCTTAGTCACTCTAAAATGAAGCTTTTGGGAGGTTTTGAAATTTCCATGTTTTGAGCCCAAAACCACTTCTCTTCATGCTTGGCTTCGTAAGATAGAGTTTAGGGTTTGGGGTAGATACGTACATGATTTTTCTAAGTATTTTTACGCCCATTTGAATCTTCGTCAAATCCTAAGTTTGACCAAGATTTGAACAAGTTTAAAAACATGAAAATGAAAAGGGTAAGCCTGGATCCTTGTTTAGGGTTAGGGGGTAGATACATGATTTTTGTGGTTTGAATATGGCAGACCTTGTTTATCACCTTGATATATGACATAGGAAGACGGTGTGCTTTTGTTTTTCTTTTTTTTGAATTTTTATGCCCATTTGAATCTTGGTCAAGTCATAGGTTTGACCAAGATTTAAACAGATTAAAACATGAAAATGAAAAAGTAAGCCTGGATCCTTCTTAGTCACTCCAAAATGTACCAATTGATAAATGAGTTAACTTGGCTTCATGGAAAAAATAATGTCATGTAAATGATTTAACTTGGCTTTCGTACCCTTGAATCCATAGGAAACTTTGTATAAATGTATTAGTATAATAATCAACCGAGTTTTTACATCAACAGGTCTGTCACTTACGTGTGGTGCCCATGCGTGAGGTCCCACACTTCAGTGAGCACAAGTCACGTGCAATGGGTAAAAACTCCCAGCCATTTTCTTTGTCAAGAGAAGCGCATCGGGATGCGTATTGGAAGTATGTGGGTCCTTGTGGATCCTTCGGTTGTCCCTCTCACAAAAAAACAAATCTCTCTCATTCTCGGCCTCGCTCGACTCGCTCGCTCGCTGCGCTCATCCTGCCAAACCCTTCCTGAAGTCAACATCATCCCAGAAAAAGGGGAGCACCATAATTCTCTCCCTTCTTCTCTCCTTGAGTGATCCCTTCTTCCTCCGAGGTTTCACTTTCATTACGGCAAACACACATGTGCTGCATAGTAATAATAAAAAAGTAGAAAAATCGACCTACGAATCTATGATTAAATAGGTTAAACTAGGGTTTTGCCCACTACTACAGATCAAGTTCAGAAATATCCAACTACTAGTTCGATTTTGGGCTACTAATATAAAATTAAAATAAGTTGAACTAGTATTCCTCTAAAAAATCATTTTGGTATGCATTGTTTGATACTTTTCATAGCTATAGTGCATCACAAATTTATGATTTCATGCTTTGCTTTGCCAATTTCGATTTTTTCTAACCACCTTCTCTTTGATTTCAAATTTAGGTCAAACTATCGATGCCTACTATGTGTTCTACTTGAATTGGATGCAGCGTGCGCACATGTTTTGCCATTGTTTTGGGCTTCCACACATCTTTGGGGCATCCAAGTATTTAAGTTACCTTGTTTTTTAATTGTAATTCATGTACCCTTCCTCCCAATTAAATTTTGAATCTTCGTCAAATCCTAAGTTTGACCAAGATTTGAACAAGTTTAAAACATGAAAATGAAAAGGGAAGCCTGAATCCTTCTTAGTCACTCAAAATGAGAAGCTTTTGGGAGTTTTTGAAATTTCCATGTTTGAAACCCCCTTCTCTTCATGCTTGACTTCATAAGACAGAGTTTAGGGTTAGGGGTAGATACATGATTTGTCTAGTTTGTTGTTTAGACCTTGTTTATCAACTTGAATGCTTACTATATGACATAATAATACTATGTGCTTTGGTTTTCATTTTTTTGATTTTTTCTGAATTTTTATGCCCATTTGATCTTGGTCAAATCCTAGGCTTAACCAATATTTAAACAAGTTTAAAACATGAAAATGAAAAGGTAAGCCTGTATCCTTCTTAGTCACTCCAAAATGAAGCTTTTGGGAAGGTTTTTGAAATTTCCATGTTTGAAATCCAAAACGACTTCTCTTCGTGCTTGACTTCATAAGACAAAGTTTAGGGCTAGGGGTAGAAACATGATTTTTCTGGTTTGAATATGTCTAGACCTTGTTTACCAACTTGAGTGCTTACTATATGACATAAGAAGGCTATATGCTTTGGTTTTTCATTTTTTTTGAAATTTTATGCCCATTTGAATCTTGATCAAATCCTAGGTACAGTTTGACCAAGATTTGAACAATTTTAAAACATGAAAATAAAAGGTAAGCCCGACCTGGATCCTTTAGTCACTCTAAAATGAAGCTTTTGGGGGGTTCTTGAAATTTCCAAGTTTGAAACCCAAAACCACTTCTCTTCATGCTTGACTACATAAGACAGAGTTTAGGGTTAGGGGTAGATACATGATTTTTCTTGTTTGAATATATCTAGACCTTGTTTATATCAACTTTAATGCTAACTATATATGACATAAGAAAACTATGTGCTTTGGTTTTTAATTTTTCTGATTTTTTTATTTTGATAGATGCACATTTGAATCTTTGTCAAATCCTAGGTTTGGCCAAGATTTAAACAAGTATAAAACATGAAAATGAAAAGGGGAAGCCTGTATCCTTTCTTAGTCACTCTAAAATGAAGTTTTTGGGATGTTCTTGAAATTTTCATGTTTGAAACCCAAAACCACTTCTCTTCATGCTTGACTTCATAAGATAGAGTTTAGGGGCTAGGGGATAGATACATGATTTTCCTAGGTTTGAATATGCATGTCCAAACCTTGTTTATCAACTTGAATGCTTACTATATGACATAAGAAGACTATATGCATTTGTTTTTCATTTTTCTGATTTTTTTAAATTTTATGCCCATTTGAATCTTTTGGTCAAATCCTTGGTTTAATTTGACACGGATTTAAACAAGTTTAAAATATGAAAATGAAAAGGTGGTAAGCAGGCATGTATCCTTCTTATATATATTAGTCACTCTAAAATGAAGCTTTTGGGAGGTTTTTGAAATTTCCATGTTTGAAACCCAAAACCACTTCTCTTCATGTTGTTGACTTCATAAGATAGAGTTTAGGGGTTAGGGGTATATATACATGACTTGTCTTGTTTGAATATGTGTCTAGACCTTGTTTATCAACTTTAATGCTTACTATATGACATAAGAACACTATGCGCTTTAATTTGGTTTTTAAATTTTTTAAATTTTGATGCACATTTTGAATCTTGGTCAAATCCTAGGTTTGACCGAGATTTGAACAAGTTTAAAACAAGAAAATAAAAGGTAAGCCCGCCAGACTGGATCCTTTCTTAGTCACTCTATAATGAAGCTTTTAGGGGGGTTGTTGAAAATGTAAGCATGTATCCTTCTTAGTACGTCACACCACAATGAAGCTTTTGGGAGGGTTTTTGAAATGTCCATGTTTGAAACCCAAAACGACTTCTCTTCGTGCTTGACTTCATAATTAAGACAAAGTTTAGGGTTAGGGGTATATAGATACATGATTTTTCTGGTTTGAATATGTCTAGACTTTGTTTATCAACTAGCTTGAGTGCTTACTATATATATGGCATATATAAGAAGCTAGGCTATGTGCTTTGGTTTTTCATTTTTTTTGAATTTTTATGCCCATTTGAATCTTGGTCAAATCCTAGGTACGTACGGTTTGACCAAGATTTGAACATGTTTAAAACATGAAAATAAAAGGTAAGCATGGATCCTTCTTAGTCACTCTAAAATGAAGCTTTTGGGAGGTTTTTGAAATTTCCATGTTTGAAACCCAAAACCACTTCTCTTCATGCTTGGCTTCGTAAGATAGAGTTTAGGGTTTGGGGTAGATACGTACATGATTTTTCTAAGTATTTTTACGCCCATTTGAATCTTCGTCAAATCCTAAGTTTGACCAAGATTTGAACAAGTTTAAAAACATGAAAATGAAAAGGGTAAGCCTGGATCCTTGTTTAGGGTTAGGGGGTAGATACATGATTTTTGTGGTTTGAATATGGCAGACCTTGTTTATCACCTTGATATATGACATAGGAAGACGGTGTGCTTTTGTTTTTCTTTTTTTTGAATTTTTATGCCCATTTGAATCTTGGTCAAGTCATAGGTTTGACCAAGATTTAAACATGTTTAAAACATGAAAATGAAAAAGTAAGCCTGGATCCTTCTTAGTCACTCCAAAATGTACCAATTGATAAATGAGTTAACTTGGCTTCATGGAAAAAATAATGTCATGTAAATGATTTAACTTGGCTTTCGTACCCTTGAATCCATAGGAAACTTTGTATAAATGTAGTAGTATAATAATCAACCGAGTTTTTACATCAACAGGTCTGTCACTTACGTGTGGTGCCCATGCGTGAGGTCCCACACTTCAGTGAGCACAAGTCACGTGCAATAGGTACGCAAACTCCCAGCCATTTTCTTTGTCAAGAGAAGACGCATCAGGATGCGTATTGGAAGTATGTGGGTCCTTCTGGATCCTTCGGTTGTCCCTCTCACAAAAAAAAACAAATCTCTCTCATTCTCGGCCTCGCTCGACTCGCTCGCTCGCTCGCTCCTCCTGCTCACTGACAAACCCTGCACAAAAGTCAACATCATCACCCGAAAAGGGGAGACACCATAATTCTCTCCCTTCTTCTCTCCTTCCGAGTGATCCCTTCTTCCTCCGAGTTTCACTCGACGGGCAAACACACATGTGCTGCATAGTAATAATAAAAAAGTAGAAAATCGACCTACGAATCTATGATTAAATAGGTTAAACTAGGGTTTTGCCACTACTACAGATCAAGTTCAGAAATATCCAACTACTAGTTCGATTTTGGGCTACTAATATAAAATTAAAATAAGTTGAACTAGTATTCCTCTAAAAAATCATTTTGGTATGCATTGTTTGATACTTTTCATAGCTATAGTGCATCACAAATTTATGATTTCATGCTTTGCTTTGCCAATTTCGATTTTTTCTAACCACCTTCTCTTTGATTTCAAATTTAGGTCAAACTATCGATGCCTACTATGTGTTCTACTTGAATTGGATGCAGCGTGCGCACATGTTTTGCCATTGTTCTGGGCTTCCACACATCTTTGGGGCATCCAAGTATTTAAGTTACCTTGTTTTTTTGAATTGTAATTCATACCCTTCCTCCCAATTTTTATGCACATTTGAATCTTGGTCAAATCCTAAGTTTGACCAAGATTTGAACAAGTTTAAAACATGAAAATGAAAAGGTAAGCTTGAATCCTTCTTAGTCACTCAAAAAATGAGAAGCTTTTGGAGTTTTTGAAATTTCCATGTTTGAAACCCAAAACCACTTCTCTTCATGCTTGACTTCATAAAACAGAGTTTAGGGTTAGGGGTAGATACATGATTTGTCTAGTTTGTTGTTTAGACCTTGTTTATCAACTTGAATGCTTACTATATGACATAATAATACTATGTGCTTTGGTTTTCATTTTTTTGATTTTTTCTGAATTTTTATGCCCATTTGATCTTGGTCAAATCCTAGGCAACCAATATTTAAACAAGTTTAAAACATGAAAATGAAAAGGTAAGCATGTATCCTTCTTAGTCACTCCAAATGAAGCTTTTGGGAAGGTTTTTGAAATTTCCATGTTTGAAATCCGAAGCGACTTCTCTTCGTGCTTGACTTCATAAGACAAAGTTTAGGGCTAGGGGTAGAAACATGATTTTTCTGGTTTGAATATGTCTAGACCTTGTTTACCAACTTGAGTGCTTACTATATGACATAAGAAGGCTATATGCTTTGGTTTTTCATTTTTTTGAAATTTTATGCCCATTTGAATCTTGATCAAATCCTAGGTACGGTTTGACCAAGATTTGAACAATTTTAAAACATGAAAATAAAAGGTAAGCCCGACCTGGATCCTTTAGTCACTCTAAAATGAAGCTTTTGGGGGTTCTTGAAATTTCCAAGTTTGAAACCCAAAACCACTTCTCTTCATGTATGCAGACAGAGTTTAGGGTTAGGGGTAGATACATGATTTTTCTTGTTTGAATATATCTAGACCTTGTTTATATCAACTTTAATGCTAACTATATATGACATAAGAAAACTATGTGCTTTGGTTTTTAATTTTTCTGATTTTTTTATTTTGATAGATGCACATTTGAATCTTTGTCAAATCCTAGGTTTGGCCAAGATTTAAACAAGTATAAAACATGAAAATGAAAAGGGGAAGCCTGTATCCTTTCTTAGTCACTCTAAAATGAAGTTTTTGGGATGTTCTTGAAATTTTCATGTTTGAAACCCAAAACCACTTCTCTTCATGCTTGACTTCATAAGATAGAGTTTAGGGGCTAGGGGATAGATACATGATTTTCCTAGGTTTGAATATGCATGTCCAAACCTTGTTTATCAACTTGAATGCTTACTATATGACATAAGAAGACTATATGCATTTGTTTTTCATTTTTCTGATTTTTTTAAATTTTATGCCCATTTGAATCTTTTGGTCAAATCCTTGGTTTAATTTGACACGGATTTAAACAAGTTTAAAATATGAAAATGAAAAGGTGGTAAGCAGGCATGTATCCTTCTTATATATATTAGTCACTCTAAAATGAAGCTTTTGGGAGGTTTTTGAAATTTCCATGTTTGAAACCCAAAACCACTTCTCTTCATGTTGTTGACTTCATAAGATAGAGTTTAGGGGTTAGGGGTATATATACATGACTTGTCTTGTTTGAATATGTGTCTAGACCTTGTTTATCAACTTTAATGCTTACTATATGACATAAGAACACTATGCGCTTTAATTTGGTTTTTAATTTTTTAAATTTTGATGCACATTTTGAATCTTGGTCAAATCCTAGGTTTGACCGAGATTTGAACAAGTTTAAAACAAGAAAATAAAAGGTAAGCCCGCCAGACTGGATCCTTTCTTAGTCACTCTATAATGAAGCTTTTAGGGGGGTTGTTGAAAATGTAAGCATGTATCCTTCTTAGTACGTCACACCACAATGAAGCTTTTGGGAGGGTTTTTGAAATGTCCATGTTTGAAACCCAAAACGACTTCTCTTCGTGCTTGACTTCATAATTAAGACAAAGTTTAGGGTTAGGGGTAGATAGATACATGATTTTTCTGGTTTGAATATGTCTAGACTTTGTTTATCAACTAGCTTGAGTGCTTACTATATATATGGCATATATAAGAAGCTAGGCTATGTGCTTTGGTTTTTCATTTTTTTTGAATTTTTATGCCCATTTGAATCTTGGTCAAATCCTAGGTACGTACGGTTTGACCAAGATTTGAACATGTTTAAAACATGAAAATAAAAGGTAAGCATGGATCCTTCTTAGTCACTCTAAAATGAAGCTTTTGGGAGGTTTTTGAAATTTCCATGTTTGAAACCCAAAACCACTTCTCTTCATGCTTGGCTTCGTAAGATAGAGTTTAGGGTTTGGGGTAGATACGTACATGATTTTTCTAAGTATTTTTACGCCCATTTGAATCTTCGTCAAATCCTAAGTTTGACCAAGATTTGAACAAGTTTAAAAACATGAAAATGAAAAGGGTAAGCCTGGATCCTTGTTTAGGGTTAGGGGGTAGATACATGATTTTTGTGGTTTGAATATGGCAGACCTTGTTTATCACCTTGATATATGACATAGGAAGACGGTGTGCTTTTGTTTTTCTTTTTTTTGAATTTTTATGCCCATTTGAATCTTGGTCAAGTCATAGGTTTGACCAAGATTTAAACATGTTTAAAACATGAAAATGAAAAAGTAAGCCTGGATCCTTCTTAGTCACTCCAAAATGTACCAATTGATAAATGAGTTAACTTGGCTTCATGGAAAAAATAATGTCATGTAAATGATTTAACTTGGCTTTCGTACCCTTGAATCCATAGGAAACTTTGTATAAATGTAGTAGTATAATAATCAACCGAGTTTTTACATCAACAGGTCTGTCACTTACGTGTGGTGCCCATGCGTGAGGTCCCACACTTCAGTGAGCACAAGTCACGTGCAATAGGTACGCAAACTCCCAGCCATTTTCTTTGTCAAGAGAAGACGCATCAGGATGCGTATTGGAAGTATGTGGGTCCTTGTGGATCCTTCGGTTGTCCCTCTCACAAAAAAACAAATCTCTCTCATTCTCGGCCTCCCTCGACTCGCTCTCGCTCGCTCGCTCGCTCCTGCTCACTGACAAACCCTGCACAAAAGTCAACATCATCACCCGAAAAGGGGAGACACCATAATTCTCTCCCTTCTTCTCTCCTTCCGAGTGATCCCTTCTTCCTCCGAGTTTCACTCGACGGGCAAACACACATGTGCTGCATAGTAATAATAAAAAAGTAGAAAAATCGACCTACGAATCTATGATTAAATAGGTTAAACTAGGGTTTTGCCCACTACTACAGATCAAGTTCAGAAATATCCAACTACTAGTTCGATTTTGGGCTACTAATATAAAATTAAAATAAGTTGAACTAGTATTCCTCTAAAAAATCATTTTGGTATGCATTGTTTGATACTTTTCATAGCTATAGTGCATCACAAATTTATGATTTCATGCTTTGCTTTGCCAATTTCGATTTTTTCTAACCACCTTCTCTCTGATTTCAAATTTAGGTCAAACTATCGATGCCTACTATGTGTTCTACTTGAATTGGATGCAGCGTGCGCACATGTTTTGCCATTGTTCTGGGCTTCCACACATCTTTGGGGCATCCAAGTATTTAAGTTACCTTGTTTTTTGAATTGTAATTCATACCCTTCCTCCCAATTTTTATGCACATTTGAATCTTGGTCAAATCCTAAGTTTGACCAAGATTTGAACAAGTTTAAAACATGAAAATGAAAAGGTAAGCCTGAATCCTTCTTAGTCACTCAAAAATGAGAAGCTTTTGGGAGTTTTTGAAATTTCCATGTTTGAAACCCAAACCACTTCTCTTCATGCTTGACTTCATAAACGAGTTTAGGGTTAGGGGGTAGATACATGATTTGTCTAGTTTGTTGTTTAGACCTTGTTTATCAACTTGAATGCTTACTATATGACATAATAATACTATGTGCTTTGGTTTTCATTTTTTTTTTTTTTTGAATTTTTATGCCCATTTGATCTTGGTCAAATCCTAGGCTTAACCAATATTTAAACAAGTTTAAAACATGAAAATGAAAAGGTAAGCATGTATCCTTCTTAGTCACTCCAAAATGAAGCTTTTGGGAAGGTTTTTGAAATTTCCATGTTTGAAATCCAAAACGACTTCTCTTCGTGCTTGACTTCATAAGACAAAGTTTAGGGCTAGGGGTAGAAACATGATTTTTCTGGTTTGAATATGTCTAGACCTTGTTTACCAACTTGAGTGCTTACTATATGACATAAGAAGGCTATATGCTTTGGTTTTTCATTTTTTTTGAAATTTTATGCCCATTTGAATCTTGATCAAATCCTAGGTACAGTTTGACCAAGATTTGAACAATTTTAAAACATGAAAATAAAAGGTAAGCCCGACCTGGATCCTTTAGTCACTCTAAAATGAAGCTTTTGGGGGTTCTTGAAATTTCCAAGTTTGAAACCCAAAACCACTTCTCTTCATGCTTGACTACATAAGACAGAGTTTAGGGTTAGGGGTAGATACATGATTTTTCTTGTTTGAATATATCTAGACCTTGTTTATATCAACTTTAATGCTAACTATATATGACATAAGAAAACTATGTGCTTTGGTTTTTAATTTTTCTGATTTTTATTTTTAGATGCACATTTGAATCTTTGTCAAATCCTAGGTTTGGCCAAGATTTAAACAAGTATAAAACATGAAAATGAAAAGGGGAGCTGTATCCTTTCTTAGTCACTCTAAAATGAAGTTTTGGGATGTTCTTGAAATTTTCATGTTTGAAACCCAAAACCACTTCTCTTCATGCTTGACTTCATAAGATAGAGTTTAGGGGCTAGGGGATAGATACATGATTTTCCTAGGTTTGAATATGCATGTCCAAACCTTGTTTATCAACTTGAATACTTACTATATGACATAAGAAGACTATATGCATTTGTTTTTCATTTTTCTGATTTTTTTAAATTTTATGCCCATTTGAATCTTTTGGTCAAATCCTTGGTTTAATTTGACACGGATTTAAACAAGTTTAAAATATGAAAATGAAAAGGTGGTAAGCAGGCATGTATCCTTCTTATATATATTAGTCACTCTAAAATGAAGCTTTTGGGAGGTTTTTGAAATTTCCATGTTTGAAACCCAAAACCACTTCTCTTCATGTTGTTGACTTCATAAGATAGAGTTTAGGGGTTAGGGGTATATATACATGACTTGTCTTGTTTGAATATGTGTCTAGACCTTGTTTATCAACTTTAATGCTTACTATATGACATAAGAACACTATGCGCTTTAATTTGGTTTTTTTTTTTTAAATTTTGATGCACATTTTGAATCTTGGTCAAATCCTAGGTTTGACCGAGATTTGAACAAGTTTAAAACAAGAAAATAAAAGGTAAGCCCGCCAGACTGGATCCTTTCTTAGTCACTCTATAATGAAGCTTTTAGGGGGGTTGTTGAAAATGTAAGCATGTATCCTTCTTAGTACGTCACACCACAATGAAGCTTTTGGGAGGGTTTTTGAAATGTCCATGTTTGAAACCCAAAACGACTTCTCTTCGTGCTTGACTTCATAATTAAGACAAAGTTTAGGGTTAGGGGTATATAGATACATGATTTTTCTGGTTTGAATATGTCTAGACTTTGTTTATCAACTAGCTTGAGTGCTTACTATATATATGGCATATATAAGAAGCTAGGCTATGTGCTTTGGTTTTTCATTTTTTTTGAATTTTTATGCCCATTTGAATCTTGGTCAAATCCTAGGTACGTACGGTTTGACCAAGATTTGAACATGTTTAAAACATGAAAATAAAAGGTAAGCATGGATCCTTCTTAGTCACTCTAAAATGAAGCTTTTGGGAGGTTTTTGAAATTTCCATGTTTGAAACCCAAAACCACTTCTCTTCATGCTTGGCTTCGTAAGATAGAGTTTAGGGTTTGGGGTAGATACGTACATGATTTTTCTAAGTATTTTTACGCCCATTTGAATCTTCGTCAAATCCTAAGTTTGACCAAGATTTGAACAAGTTTAAAAACATGAAAATGAAAAGGGTAAGCCTGGATCCTTGTTTAGGGTTAGGGGGTAGATACATGATTTTTGTGGTTTGAATATGGCAGACCTTGTTTATCACCTTGATATATGACATAGGAAGACGGTGTGCTTTTGTTTTTCTTTTTTTTGAATTTTTATGCCCATTTGAATCTTGGTCAAGTCATAGGTTTGACCAAGATTTAAACATGTTTAAAACATGAAAATGAAAAAGTAAGCCTGGATCCTTCTTAGTCACTCCAAAATGTACCAATTGATAAATGAGTTAACTTGGCTTCATGGAAAAAATAATGTCATGTAAATGATTTAACTTGGCTTTCGTACCCTTGAATCCATAGGAAACTTTGTATAAATGTAGTAGTATAATAATCAACCGAGTTTTTACATCAACAGGTCTGTCACTTACGTGTGGTGCCCATGCGTGAGGTCCCACACTTCAGTGAGCACAAGTCACGTGCAATAGGTACGCAAACTCCCAGCCATTTTCTTTGTCAAGAGAAGACGCATCAGGATGCGTATTGGAAGTCTGTGGGTCCTTCTGGATCCTTCGGTTGTCCCTCTCACAAAAAAAAACAAATCTCTCTCATTCTCGGCCTCCTCGACTCGCTCGCTCGCTCGCACGCTCCTGCTCACTGACAAACCCTGCACAAAAGTCAACATCATCACCCGAAAAAGGGGAGACACCATAATTCTCTCCCTTCTTCTCTCCTTCCGAGTGATCCCTCTTCCTCCGAGTTTCACTCGACGGGCAAACACACATGTGCTGCATAGTAATAATAAAAAAGTAGAAAAATCGACCTACGAATCTATGATTAAATAGGTTAAACTAGGGTTTTGCCCACTACTACAGATCAAGTTCAGAAATATCCAACTACTAGTTCGATTTTGGGCTACTAATATAAAATTAAAATAAGTTGAACTAGTATTCCTCTAAAAAATCATTTTGGTATGCATTGTTTGATACTTTTCATAGCTATAGTGCATCACAAATTTATGATTTCATGCTTTGCTTTGCCAATTTCGATTTTTTCTAACCACCTTCTCTCTGATTTCAAATTTAGGTCAAACTATCGATGCCTACTATGTGTTCTACTTGAATTGGATGCAGCGTGCGCACATGTTTTGCCATTGTTCTGGGCTTCCACACATCTTTGGGGCATCCAAGTATTTAAGTTACCTTGTTTTTTTGAATTGTAATTCATACCCTTCCTCCCAATTTTTATGCACATTTGAATCTTGGTCAAATCCTAAGTTTGACCAAGATTTGAACAAGTTTAAAACATGAAAATGAAAAGGTAAGCCTGAATCCTTCTTAGTCACTCAAAAATGAGAAGCTTTTGGGAGTTTTTTGAAATTTCCATGTTTGAAACCCAAAACCACTTCTCTTCATGCTTGACTTCATAAGACAGAGTTTAGGGTTAGGGGTAGATACATGATTTGTCTAGTTTGTTGTTTAGACCTTGTTTATCAACTTGAATGCTTACTATATGACATAATAATACTATGTGCTTTGGTTTTCATTTTTTTTGATTTTTTCTGAATTTTTATGCCCATTTGATCTTGGTCAAATCCTAGGCTTAACCAATATTTAAACAAGTTTAAAACATGAAAATGAAAAGGTATGTATCCTTCTTAGTCACTCCAAAATGAAGCTTTTGGGAAGGTTTTTGAAATTTCCATGTTTGAAATCCAAAACGACTTCTCTTCGTGCTTGACTTCATAAGACAAAGTTTAGGGCTAGGGGTAGAAACATGATTTTTCTGGTTTGAATATGTCTAGACCTTGTTTACCAACTTGAGTGCTTACTATATGACATAAGAAGGCTATATGCTTTGGTTTTTCATTTTTTTGAAATTTTATGCCCATTTGAATCTTGATCAAATCCTAGGTACGGTTTGACCAAGATTTGAACAATTTTAAAACATGAAAATAAAAGGTAAGCCCGACCTGGATCCTTTAGTCACTCTAAAATGAAGCTTTTGGGGGTTCTTGAAATTTCCAAGTTTGAAACCCAAAACCACTTCTCTTCATGCTTGACTACATAAGACAGAGTTTAGGGTTAGGGGTAGATACATGATTTTTCTTGTTTGAATATATCTAGACCTTGTTTATATCAACTTTAATGCTAACTATATATGACATAAGAAAACTATGTGCTTTGGTTTTTAATTTTTCTGATTTTTTTATTTTGATAGATGCACATTTGAATCTTTGTCAAATCCTAGGTTTGACCAAGATTTAAACAAGTATAAAACATGAAAATGAAAAGGGGAAGCCTGTATCCTTTCTTAGTCACTCTAAAATGAAGTTTTTGGGATGTTCTTGAAATTTTCATGTTTGAAACCCAAAACCACTTCTCTTCATGCTTGACTTCATAAGATAGAGTTTAGGGGCTAGGGGATAGATACATGATTTGCCTAGGTTTGAATATGCATGTCCAAACCTTGTTTATCAACTTGAATGCTTACTATATGACATAAGAAGACTATATGCATTTGTTTTTCATTTTTCTGATTTTTTTAAATTTTATGCCCATTTGAATCTTTTGGTCAAATCCTTGGTTTAATTTGACACGGATTTAAACAAGTTTAAAATATGAAAATGAAAAGGTGGTAAGCAGGCATGTATCCTTCTTATATATATTAGTCACTCTAAAATGAAGCTTTTGGGAGGTTTTTGAAATTTCCATGTTTGAAACCCAAAACCACTTCTCTTCATGTTGTTGACTTCATAAGATAGAGTTTAGGGGTTAGGGGTATATATACATGACTTGTCTTGTTTGAATATGTGTCTAGACCTTGTTTATCAACTTTAATGCTTACTATATGACATAAGAACACTATGCGCTTTAATTTGGTTTTTAAATTTTTTAAATTTTGATGCACATTTTGAATCTTGGTCAAATCCTAGGTTTGACCGAGATTTGAACAAGTTTAAAACAAGAAAATAAAAGGTAAGCCCGCCAGACTGGATCCTTTCTTAGTCACTCTATAATGAAGCTTTTAGGGGGGTTGTTGAAAATGTAAGCATGTATCCTTCTTAGTACGTCACACCACAATGAAGCTTTTGGGAGGGTTTTTGAAATGTCCATGTTTGAAACCCAAAACGACTTCTCTTCGTGCTTGACTTCATAATTAAGACAAAGTTTAGGGTTAGGGGTATATAGATACATGATTTTTCTGGTTTGAATATGTCTAGACTTTGTTTATCAACTAGCTTGAGTGCTTACTATATGGCATATATAAGAAGCTAGGCTATGTGCTTTGGTTTTTCATTTTTTTTGAATTTTTATGCCCATTTGAATCTTGGTCAAATCCTAGGTACGTACGGTTTGACCAAGATTTGAACATGTTTAAAACATGAAAATAAAAGGTAAGCATGTATCCTTCTTAGTCACTCTAAAATGAAGCTTTTGGGAGGTTTTTGAAATTTCCATGTTTGAAACCCAAAACCACTTCTCTTCATGCTTGGCTTCGTAAGATAGAGTTTAGGGTTTGGGGTAGATACGTACATGATTTTTCTAAGTATTTTTACGCCCATTTGAATCTTCGTCAAATCCTAAGTTTGACCAAGATTTGAACAAGTTTAAAAACATGAAAATGAAAAGGGTAAGCCTGGATCCTTGTTTAGGGTTAGGGGGTAGATACATGATTTTTGTGGTTTGAATATGGCAGACCTTGTTTATCACCTTGATATATGACATAGGAAGACGGTGTGCTTTTGTTTTTCTTTTTTTTGAATTTTTATGCCCATTTGAATCTTGGTCAAGTCATAGGTTTGACCAAGATTTAAACATGTTTAAAACATGAAAATGAAAAAGTAAGCCTGGATCCTTCTTAGTCACTCCAAAATGTACCAATTGATAAATGAGTTAACTTGGCTTCATGGAAAAAATAATGTCATGTAAATGATTTAACTTGGCTTTCGTACCCTTGAATCCATAGGAAACTTTGTATAAATGTAGTAGTATAATAATCAACCGAGTTTTTACATCAACAGGTCTGTCACTTACGTGTGGTGCCCATGCGTGAGGTCCCACACTTCAGTGAGCACAAGTCACGTGCAATAGGTACGCAAACTCCCAGCCATTTTCTTTGTCAAGAGAAGACGCATCAGGATGCGTATTGGAAGTATGTGGGTCCTTCTGGATCCTTCGGTTGTCCCTCTCACAAAAAAAAAAAAATCTCTCATTCTCGGCCTCGCTCGACTCGCTCGCTCGCTCCTGCTCACTGACAAACCCTGCACAAAGTCAACATCATCACCCGAAAAAGGGGAGACACCATAATTCTCTCCCTTCTTCTCTCCTTCCGAGTGATCCCTTCTTCCTCCGAGTTTCACTCGACGGGCAAACACACATGTGCTGCATAGTAATAATAAAAAAGTAGAAAAATCGACCTACGAATCTATGATTAAATAGGTTAAACTAGGGTTTTGCCCACTACTACAGATCAAGTTCAGAAATATCCAACTACTAGTTCGATTTTGGGCTACTAATATAAAATTAAAATAAGTTGAACTAGTATTCCTCTAAAAAATCATTTTGGTATGCATTGTTTGATACTTTTCATAGCTATAGTGCATCACAAATTTATGATTTCATGCTTTGCTTTGCCAATTTCGATTTTTTCTAACCACCTTCTCTCTGATTTCAAATTTAGGTCAAACTATCGATGCCTACTATGTGTTCTACTTGAATTGGATGCAGCGTGCGCACATGTTTTGCCATTGTTCTGGGCTTCCACACATCTTTGGGGCATCCAAGTATTTAAGTTACCTTGTTTTTTTGAATTGTAATTCATACCCTTCCTCCCAATTTTTATGCACATTTGAATCTTGGTCAAATCCTAAGTTTGACCAAGATTTGAACAAGTTTAAAACATGAAAATGAAAAGGTAAGCCTGAATCCTTCTTAGTCACTCAAAAATGAGAAGCTTTTGGGAGTTTTTTGAAATTTCCATGTTTGAAACCCAAAACCACTTCTCTTCATGCTTGACTTCATAAGACAGAGTTTAGGGTTAGGGGGTAGATACATGATTTGTCTAGTTTGTTGTTTAGACCTTGTTTATCAACTTGAATGCTTACTATATGACATAATAATACTATGTGCTTTGGTTTTCATTTTTTTTTGATTTTTTCTGAATTTTTATGCCCATTTGATCTTGGTCAAATCCTAGGCTTAACCAATATTTAAACAAGTTTAAAACATGAAAATGAAAAGGTAAGCCTGTATCCTTCTTAGTCACTCCAAAATGAAGCTTTTGGGAAGGTTTTTGAAATTTCCATGTTTGAAATCCAAAACGACTTCTCTTCGTGCTTGACTTCATAAGACAAAGTTTAGGGCTAGGGGTAGAAACATGATTTTTCTGGTTTGAATATGTCTAGACCTTGTTTACCAACTTGAGTGCTTACTATATGACATAAGAAGGCTATATGCTTTGGTTTTTCATTTTTTTTGAAATTTTATGCCCATTTGAATCTTGATCAAATCCTAGGTACAGTTTGACCAAGATTTGAACAATTTTAAAACATGAAAATAAAAGGTAAGCCCGACCTGGATCCTTTAGTCACTCTAAAATGAAGCTTTTGGGGGTTCTTGAAATTTCCAAGTTTGAAACCCAAAACCACTTCTCTTCATGCTTGACTACATAAGACAGAGTTTAGGGTTAGGGGTAGATACATGATTTTTCTTGTTTGAATATATCTAGACCTTGTTTATATCAACTTTAATGCTAACTATATATGACATAAGAAAACTATGTGCTTTGGTTTTTAATTTTTCTGATTTTTTTATTTTGATAGATGCACATTTGAATCTTTGTCAAATCCTAGGTTTGGCCAAGATTTAAACAAGTATAAAACATGAAAATGAAAAGGGGAAGCCTGTATCCTTTCTTAGTCACTCTAAAATGAAGTTTTTGGGATGTTCTTGAAATTTTCATGTTTGAAACCCAAAACCACTTCTCTTCATGCTTGACTTCATAAGATAGAGTTTAGGGGCTAGGGGATAGATACATGATTTGCCTAGGTTTGAATATGCATGTCCAAACCTTGTTTATCAACTTGAATGCTTACTATATGACATAAGAAGACTATATGCTTTTGTTTTTCATTTTTCTGATTTTTTTTAAATTTTATGCCCATTTGAATCTTTTGGTCAAATCCTTGGTTTAATTTGACACGGATTTAAACAAGTTTAAAATATGAAAATGAAAAGGTGGTAAGCAGGCATGTATCCTTCTTATATATATTAGTCACTCTAAAATGAAGCTTTTGGGAGGTTTTTGAAATTTCCATGTTTGAAACCCAAAACCACTTCTCTTCATGTTGTTGACTTCATAAGATAGAGTTTAGGGGTTAGGGGTATAGATACATGACTTGTCTTGTTTGAATATGTGTCTAGACCTTGTTTATCAACTTTAATGCTTACTATATGACATAAGAACACTATGCGCTTTAATTTGGTTTTTAATTTTTTAAAAATTTGATGCACATTTTGAATCTTGGTCAAATCCTAGGTTTGACCGAGATTTGAACAAGTTTAAAACAAGAAAATAAAAGGTAAGCCCGCCAGACTGGATCCTTTCTTAGTCACTCTATAATGAAGCTTTTAGGGGGGTTGTTGAAAATGTAAGCATGTATCCTTCTTAGTACGTCACACCACAATGAAGCTTTTGGGAGGGTTTTTGAAATGTCCATGTTTGAAACCCAAAACGACTTCTCTTCGTGCTTGACTTCATAATTAAGACAAAGTTTAGGGTTAGGGGTATATAGATACATGATTTTTCTGGTTTGAATATGTCTAGACTTTGTTTATCAACTAGCTTGAGTGCTTACTATATATATGGCATATATAAGAAGCTAGGCTATGTGCTTTGGTTTTTCATTTTTTTTGAATTTTTATGCCCATTTGAATCTTGGTCAAATCCTAGGTACGTACGGTTTGACCAAGATTTGAACATGTTTAAAACATGAAAATAAAAGGTAAGCATGGATCCTTCTTAGTCACTCTAAAATGAAGCTTTTGGGAGGTTTTTGAAATTTCCATGTTTGAAACCCAAAACCACTTCTCTTCATGCTTGGCTTCGTAAGATAGAGTTTAGGGTTTGGGGTAGATACGTACATGATTTTTCTAAGTATTTTTACGCCCATTTGAATCTTCGTCAAATCCTAAGTTTGACCAAGATTTGAACAAGTTTAAAAACATGAAAATGAAAAGGGTAAGCCTGGATCCTTGTTTAGGGTTAGGGGGTAGATACATGATTTTTGTGGTTTGAATATGGCAGACCTTGTTTATCACCTTGATATATGACATAGGAAGACGGTGTGCTTTTGTTTTTCTTTTTTTTGAATTTTTATGCCCATTTGAATCTTGGTCAAGTCATAGGTTTGACCAAGATTTAAACATGTTTAAAACATGAAAATGAAAAAGTAAGCCTGGATCCTTCTTAGTCACTCCAAAATGTACCAATTGATAAATGAGTTAACTTGGCTTCATGGAAAAAATAATGTCATGTAAATGATTTAACTTGGCTTTCGTACCCTTGAATCCATAGGAAACTTTGTATAAATGTAGTAGTATAATAATCAACCGAGTTTTTACATCAACAGGTCTGTCACTTACGTGTGGTGCCCATGCGTGAGGTCCCACACTTCAGTGAGCACAAGTCACGTGCAATAGGTACGCAAACTCCCAGCCATTTTCTTTGTCAAGAGAAGACGCATCAGGATGCGTATTGGAAGTATGTGGGTCCTTCTGGATCCTTCGGTTGTCCCTCTCACAAAAAAAACAAATCTCTCTCATTCTCGGCCTCGCTCGACTCGCTCGCTCCCTCGCTCGCTCCTGCTCACTGACAAACCCTGCACAACAGTCAACATCATCACCCGAAAAAGGGGAGACACCATAATTCTCTCCTTCTTCTCTCCTTCCGAGTGATCCCTCTTCCTCCGAGTTTCACTCGACGGGCAAACACACATGTGCTGCATAGTAATAATAAAAAGTAGAAAAATCGACCTACGAATCTATGATTAAATAGGTTAAACTAGGGTTTTGCCCACTACTATACAGATCAAGTTCAGAAATATCCAACTACTAGTTCGATTTTGGGCTACTAATATAAAATTAAAATAAGTTGAACTAGTATTCCTCTAAAAAATCATTTTGGTATGCATTGTTTGATACTTTTCATAGCTATAGTGCATCACAAATTTATGATTTCATGCTTTGCTTTGCCAATTTCGATTTTTTCTAACCACCTTCTCTTTGATTTCAAATTTAGGTCAAACTATCGATGCCTACTATGTGTTCTACTTGAATTGGATGCAGCGTGCGCACATGTTTTGCCATTGTTCTGGGCTTCCACACATCTTTGGGGCATCCAAGTATTTAAGTTACCTTGTTTTTTTGAATTGTAATTCATACCCTTCCTCCCAATTTTTATGCACATTTGAATCTTGGTCAAATCCTAAGTTTGACCAAGATTTGAACAAGTTTAAAACATGAAAATGAAAAGGTAAGCCTGAATCCTTCTTAGTCACTCAAAAATGAGAAGCTTTTGGGAGGTTTTTGAAATTTCCATGTTTGAAACCCAAAACCACTTCTCTTCATGCTTGACTTCATAAGACAGAGTTTAGGGTTAGGGGGTAGATACATGATTTGTCTAGTTTGTTGTTTAGACCTTGTTTATCAACTTGAATGCTTACTATATGACATAATAATACTATGTGCTTTGGTTTTCATTTTTTTTGATTTTTTCTGAATTTTTATGCCCATTTGATCTTGGTCAAATCCTAGGCTTAACCAATATTTAAACAAGTTTAAAACATGAAAATGAAAAGGTAAGCCTGTATCCTTCTTAGTCACTCCAAAATGAAGCTTTTGGGAAGGTTTTTGAAATTTCCATGTTTGAAATCCAAAACGACTTCTCTTCGTGCTTGACTTCATAAGACAAAGTTTAGGGCTAGGGGTAGAAACATGATTTTTCTGGTTTGAATATGTCTAGACCTTGTTTACCAACTTGAGTGCTTACTATATGACATAAGAAGGCTATATGCTTTGGTTTTTCATTTTTTTGAAATTTTATGCCCATTTGAATCTTGATCAAATCCTAGGTACAGTTTGACCAAGATTTGAACAATTTTAAAACATGAAAATAAAAGGTAAGCCCGACCTGGATCCTTTAGTCACTCTAAAATGAAGCTTTTGGGGGTTCTTGAAATTTCCAAGTTTGAAACCCAAAACCACTTCTCTTCATGCTTGACTACATAAGACAGAGTTTAGGGTTAGGGGTAGATACATGATTTTTCTTGTTTGAATATATCTAGACCTTGTTTATATCAACTTTAATGCTAACTATATATGACATAAGAAAACTATGTGCTTTGGTTTTTAATTTTTCTGATTTTTTTATTTTGATAGATGCACATTTGAATCTTTGTCAAATCCTAGGTTTGGCCAAGATTTAAACAAGTATAAAACATGAAAATGAAAAGGGGAAGCCTGTATCCTTTCTTAGTCACTCTAAAATGAAGTTTTTGGGATGTTCTTGAAATTTTCATGTTTGAAACCCAAAACCACTTCTCTTCATGCTTGACTTCATAAGATAGAGTTTAGGGGCTAGGGGATAGATACATGATTTGCCTAGGTTTGAATATGCATGTCCAAACCTTGTTTATCAACTTGAATGCTTACTATATGACATAAGAAGACTATATGCATTTGTTTTTCATTTTTCTGATTTTTTTAAATTTTATGCCCATTTGAATCTTTTGGTCAAATCCTTGGTTTAATTTGACACGGATTTAAACAAGTTTAAAATATGAAAATGAAAAGGTGGTAAGCAGGCATGTATCCTTCTTATATATATTAGTCACTCTAAAATGAAGCTTTTGGGAGGTTTTTGAAATTTCCATGTTTGAAACCCAAAACCACTTCTCTTCATGTTGTTGACTTCATAAGATAGAGTTTAGGGGTTAGGGGTATATATACATGACTTGTCTTGTTTGAATATGTGTCTAGACCTTGTTTATCAACTTTAATGCTTACTATATGACATAAGAACACTATGCGCTTTAATTTGGTTTTTAAATTTTTTAAATTTTGATGCACATTTTGAATCTTGGTCAAATCCTAGGTTTGACCGAGATTTGAACAAGTTTAAAACAAGAAAATAAAAGGTAAGCCCGCCAGACTGGATCCTTTCTTAGTCACTCTATAATGAAGCTTTTAGGGGGGTTGTTGAAAATGTAAGCATGTATCCTTCTTAGTACGTCACACCACAATGAAGCTTTTGGGAGGGTTTTTGAAATGTCCATGTTTGAAACCCAAAACGACTTCTCTTCGTGCTTGACTTCATAATTAAGACAAAGTTTAGGGTTAGGGGTATATAGATACATGATTTTTCTGGTTTGAATATGTCTAGACTTTGTTTATCAACTAGCTTGAGTGCTTACTATATATATGGCATATATAAGAAGCTAGGCTATGTGCTTTGGTTTTTCATTTTTTTTTTGAATTTTTATGCCCATTTGAATCTTGGTCAAATCCTAGGTACGTACGGTTTGACCAAGATTTGAACATGTTTAAAACATGAAAATAAAAGGTAAGCATGGATCCTTCTTAGTCACTCTAAAATGAAGCTTTTGGGAGGTTTTTGAAATTTCCATGTTTGAAACCCAAAACCACTTCTCTTCATGCTTGGCTTCGTAAGATAGAGTTTAGGGTTTGGGGTAGATACGTACATGATTTTTCTAAGTATTTTTACGCCCATTTGAATCTTCGTCAAATCCTAAGTTTGACCAAGATTTGAACAAGTTTAAAAACATGAAAATGAAAAGGGTAAGCCTGGATCCTTGTTTAGGGTTAGGGGGTAGATACATGATTTTTGTGGTTTGAATATGGCAGACCTTGTTTATCACCTTGATATATGACATAGGAAGACGGTGTGCTTTTGTTTTTCTTTTTTTTGAATTTTTATGCCCATTTGAATCTTGGTCAAGTCATAGGTTTGACCAAGATTTAAACATGTTTAAAACATGAAAATGAAAAAGTAAGCCTGGATCCTTCTTAGTCACTCCAAAATGTACCAATTGATAAATGAGTTAACTTGGCTTCATGGAAAAAATAATGTCATGTAAATGATTTAACTTGGCTTTCGTACCCTTGAATCCATAGGAAACTTTGTATAAATGTAGTAGTATAATAATCAACCGAGTTTTTACATCACAGGTCTGTCACTTACGTGTGGTGCCCATGCGTGAGGTCCCACACTTCAGTGAGCACAAGTCACGTGCAATAGGTACGCAAACTCCCAGCCATTTTCTTTGTCAAGAGAAGACGCATCAGGATGCGTATTGGAAGTATGTGGGTCCTTCTGGATCCTTCGGTTGTCCCTCTCACAAAAAAAAACAAATCTCTCTCATTCTCGGCCTCGCTCGACTCGCTCGCTCGCTCGCTCGCTGCTCACTGACAAACCCTGCACAAAAGTCAACATCATCACCCGAAAAAGGGGAGACACCATAATTCTCTCCCTTCTTCTCTCCTTCCGAGTGATCCCTCTTCCTCCGAGTTTCACTCGACGGGCAAACACACATGTGCTGCATAGTAATAATAAAAAGTAGAAAAATCGACCTACGAATCTATGATTAAATAGGTTAAACTAGGGTTTTGCCCACTACTACAGATCAAGTTCAGAAATATCCAACTACTAGTTCGATTTTGGGCTACTAATATAAAATTAAAATAAGTTGAACTAGTATTCCTCTAAAAAATCATTTTGGTATGCATTGTTTGATACTTTTCATAGCTATAGTGCATCACAAATTTATGATTTCATGCTTTGCTTTGCCAATTTCGATTTTTTCTAACCACCTTCTCTCTGATTTCAAATTTAGGTCAAACTATCGATGCCTACTATGTGTTCTACTTGAATTGGATGCAGCGTGCGCACATGTTTTGCCATTGTTCTGGGCTTCCACACATCTTTGGGGCATCCAAGTATTTAAGTTACCTTGTTTTTTTGAATTGTAATTCATACCCTTCCTCCCAATTTTTATGCACATTTGAATCTTGGTCAAATCCTAAGTTTGACCAAGATTTGAACAAGTTTAAAACATGAAAATGAAAAGGTAAGCCTGAATCCTTCTTAGTCACTCAAAAATGAGAAGCTTTTGGGAGTTTTTTGAAATTTCCATGTTTGAAACCCAAAACCACTTCTCTTCATGCTTGACTTCATAAGACAGAGTTTAGGGTTAGGGGGTAGATACATGATTTGTCTAGTTTGTTGTTTAGACCTTGTTTATCAACTTGAATGCTTACTATATGACATAATAATACTATGTGCTTTGGTTTTCATTTTTTTTTGACTTTTTCTGAATTTTTATGCCCATTTGATATTGGTCAAATCCTAGGCTTAACCAATATTTAAACAAGTTTAAAACATGAAAATGAAAAGGTAAGCCTGTATCCTTCTTAGTCACTCCAAAATGAAGCTTTTGGGAAGGTTTTTGAAATTTCCATGTTTGAAATCCAAAACGACTTCTCTTCGTGCTTGACTTCATAAGACAAAGTTTAGGGCTAGGGGTAGAAACATGATTTTTCTGGTTTGAATATGTCTAGACCTTGTTTACCAACTTGAGTGCTTACTATATGACATAAGAAGGCTATATGCTTTGGTTTTTCATTTTTTTGAAATTTTATGCCCATTTGAATCTAGATCAAATCCTAGATACTGTTTTGGGTGATTTGTCATTCAAAAATTTGGTATCATTCGGATCGGAGGAAGTATAGTTGGAGATGAATGGCCCACCAAGTCTCTGCCTTGAAGTTTGCTCTTTGACCAGTATTACTACTCGCGAGGTGCCGAGGAGACGGGGAGGCCAAATTTAAGAACTAACCTTTGCTCTTGCCGTCTTCCTCAGTTCACCACTTTGTTTACCTCTTGGAATACTACTTCGCCACCATGACCGGGAGCAAGTCTCGCCACAGAAGGGCTCGTGCGGCTGCGGCGAAGCTGAGGGAATCCCAGCAATGGCGTCCCTGTGCTGCTGTCGAGGTGCCTTCTGCGCAAGAGTCTTCAAGGGCGTCGCAGCCCGCGACTGCTACCTTCAGGCGATCCTCCGTTCTTGCGCATCTTTCTATGTCTTTCACAACTTATCATCCCCTCCTTTTCTTACCTTCTCTCAATCGTATATTCAGGTCGGGCGGCCTTAGTTTTCCCGCAGCCCTCCTGCCTGCGGAAACATCTTCCACGGAGCCAAGTTCTCAAAGCAGCGAGGTATAGACATTCGTGCAAATTGGGATTCCCATTTTCTCTTTCTTGGTACTTCTCTGGGTACACTTCTGATTTTGTGCTCCATCCCCATCTGATAGAAGCCCCGCTACGAGATCGGTCCCATTTTAGAAATGGTTATGGGCGATTTCTGCGTCGAGACGGCGGACAGAAGCGCCCTCGCCGATGAGTGCATGAGACTTTATTCTGAGCTCGCCACTGAGAAGATCCGGATTCGCATTCTCGACGATATCGCCATGAAATCGTTCACTGCGAGTAATGAGATCCAGCGGCGGAGCCTCGGCCAGGCGGAGACCATGGACAAACTCGCCGGACTGATCCTGAACCTCACGGTTAGGACGGACAAACTAGAGGCCGAGCTGTCACAGGAGAAGGCTCTCAACTCCGAGCTGAAGCGTCAAGCAGGCTCAAGGTAGATCTTGACCAGGTCACTGTGTACCACTAGCTGCAATCCTTGATGACTGTTGTGTCACCTGGCTTCCGAGTTTCTGAAGGTTAATTTTCGAAATTTTGTTCGTAAAATTGGCCTGTGGAAATGTAAACAAACTAGTACTCTTACTTTATTATATTAGTACTTGTGTCAATGTAGTAGTTGTGTCTGAGTCGAGTCAATGTTGAGTCGTTCTCGTTGAGTCACCTAGTCTTCTATTATATACTAAAAGCAAAATAAGATGTTTTAAATAGAGACACAAGGTTAATCCACATCATCTTAATTATTATTAATCGTTGGATCTGTAATTTGTGACTAGGATTTACTAATAGATGAATATAACGTAAACGTACACATGTGTAACACGAACTCAAACTTGACACGATCTATTTTTTTTATTTGGTGCGGGAAAGTCTAAGGTTGCACGTAAAAGTGTAGTTTTGGGAAAAACATGGAAACAGAGTCTGTTGCCCATACGAGTTAAACGTACACATGTGTAACACGAACTCAAACTTGACACGATCTATTTTTTTTATTTGGCGCGGGAAAGTCTAAGGTTGCACGTAAAAGTGTAGTTTGGGGAAAAACATGGAAACAGAGTCTGTTGCCCATACGAGTTTAACATATGTTGTTTTCTTTCTTTGACCGTAAGAATCCTATCAGATTCTGTCAAAAAGAAAAGAATCCTATCAGATCACGTTTAAATGGGATCTAGATTGAGCCATATATTTACGTGCATGTGACCTATCCCGTCACGTTTAGACCAGTTTTTTTGAAAGTTTAGATGAGTTATCTGTGTATTATCCTAGCGTCGGACTGTGTCGTGTGCATACATATTCTGAACCACACGTGCATGACAAGGTTTTTAAACTAGGACGTGTAATATTTTAAAATTAGAATTCATTTTTTTAGTAACCACATGAGCTGAGCGAGAGTGCCGGCGAGGAGGACGTGTTATGCGTCGAGCTACTACGGTCGTCCTGCCGTCGAGCCGGGTAGCCTGGAAGATGAGGATGTACGCTAAATAGTGTGAAGTGGTTTATACTACATGAATTGAGTGTACTTAAACAAATCGAAAGAAAAAAGGTTACCCTCCCTCTCGAGAAGGATATAGCAGATTTTTAAAATTGGGACGTTTCTTTACACCTACACTAAATAGTGTATAGATTCATCAAAATTTAAAAAGAATTGCGACATCTTTTTCTGAACAAGGTAGTACAAAGTAGAGCACATGTATGTACTCCCTCCGTTTGTTAATGTATGACATTTAAACAAGCTAGATTGGCTAGCTAAAACGTCTAATATTTATAAACAGAGGAAGTATGATATAAAAAAATATTATCTAAAAATATTGAGCACGCATCTTGCTCCACAATTATCTTGCTCGATAGTTAGATACGAAGTTTTTCCCCAAACTTCATTTGTAGGTAATACGGTTGGTCATTGCCATAATCATATACACTCATGGTAACCACATGCTATCCTGTGTTCGTCACACACAAACATTCCATCTGGTCTATCCCAATTCATTCTAAATCAGTTATTATGAGAGAAGGGTGTAATTGGTTCTGAAGAGTGAATAAGTTCCAATTAGACCAATTATTTTCGATAGAGTGCTGTGTTTCGAAGAAACATGTTAGAAAAATCTCTATAGATGATTATAAATACATTATTATATGATTTTGGATTTAAAGCTCACCGCCATGTTTAGCTACGTTTATTTATGAAAATTTTACAAAGTGTAATATCTAGATAGTCATGTCCCACTTCTAAGTCGGCTACACAAGTTTATGGTTATACTAATTGGGACTCCGGGTCAGAGGGTACGACGCGGTAAATAAAAAACAATTATATCCGGGTGAGAGTACTATTTTGCGTGGATTTAAGTGGTTTTATCAAAATTTCCACAGGCGTATGGATATAGAATCAGGACAAGATTGCTCCATTGTACCTTAAGTGTTAGTTTTAGAAAGATCATGTCAACAATATTGGAGTTCTTATTTGGAATCAAACTCATAGGCACATAAGTAATCCACTAGCATAGTTGGATTAAATAGAAGAGAGAGTAAGGACAATATGTATATGGAGGTAGTTCGTCGGTCTATTATTAGAGAGAATAATGATGTAAGTGTAAGAGTAGCAATAACAATAGGTTGTTTTGTCACGATAAAAATCCACTAATGCAAGGCTACACCTTCAATATTTAGTCATCAAACCAGTGGAATTTTAAATACCAAAAACTCAAATATAAATTGTAGAATATGTGACATGGTATTCTTGGAAATGTCATAGTAACTATTCATGGTAAATCAAAATTGCGAGGGCCATCTTGCTAGTATCTATAATATCTAAATAGGAACAAGAAATCCAAAATTTTCAAATTCTGGCAAAAATTAGAACTTCTCAGGAAAATCTATTTTTTTATAGGAAATCAAAAACACTGAAACGAGTATACTGTTTTAATTTGAGCCATTTATGTGCAGATTTGCATAAAAAGACTGACATTTTCCCTAAACTTTGTATATTGTGAAGTCAAGCATGGAGAGAAGTGGTTTTGGGTTTCAAACATCCTTTTCATTTTCTTGTCTTAAACTTGTTTAAATCTTGGTCAAACCTAAGATTTGACCAAAAGATTCAAACATGCATAAATTCAAAAAAATCAGAAAAATGAAAAAACAAAAGCATATAGTCTTCTTATGTCATATAGTAAGCATTCAAGTTGATAAACAAGGTCTAGACATATTCAAACCAGAAAAATCATGTATATATCTACCCCTAACCCTAAACTCTGTCTTATGAAGAGAAGTGGTTTTGGGTTTCAAACATGGAAATTTGAAGAACCTCCCAAAAGCTTCATTTTAGATTGTGACTAAGAAGGATCCAGGCTTACCTTTTCACTTTCATGTTCTAAACTTGTTTAAATCCTAGTCAAACCTAGGATTTCACAAAGATTCAAATATATGGGTATAAAATACAAAAAAATAGAAAAATGAAAAACGAAAGCACATAGTCTTCTTATGTCATATAGTAAGCATTAAAGTTGATAAACAAGGTCTAGACATATTCAAACTAGACAAATCATGTATCTCCCCCTAACCCCTAAACTTTGTATTATGAAGTCAAGCATGAAGAGAAGTGGTTTTGGGTTTCAAACATGGAAATTTCAAAAACCTCTTAAAAATTCATTTTAGAGTGACTAAGAAGGATGCAAGCTTCCCTTTTCATTTGCATGTCTTAAACTTGTTTAAATCTGGGTCAAACCTAAGATTTGACCAAAAGATTCAAACGGGCATAAAATTCAAAAAAAATCAGAAAAATGAAAAACAAAAGCATATAGTCTTCTTGTGTCATATAGTAAGCATTCAAGTTGATAAACAAGGTCTAGACATATTCAAACCAGAAAATCATGTATATATCTACCCCTAACCCTAAACTCTGTATTATGAAGTCAATCATGAAGAGAAGTGGTTTTGGGTTTCAAACATGGATATTTCAAGAACCTCCCAAAAGCTTCATTTTAGAGTGTGACTAAGAAGGATCCAGGCTTACCTTTTTCATTTTCATGTACTAAACTTGTTTAAATCCTGGTCAAACCTAGGATTTCACAAAGATTCAAATATATGTGTATAAAATATAAAAAATAGAAAAATGAAAACCAAAGCACATAGTCTACTTATGTCACATAGTAAGCATTCAAGTTGATAAACAAGGTCTAGACATATTCAAACCAGAAAAATCATGTATATATCTACCCCTAACCCTAAACTCTGTCTTATGAAGTTAATCATGAAGAGAAGTGGTTTTGGGTTTCAAACATTGGAATTCCAAGAACCTCCCAAAAGCTTCATTTTAGAGTGTGACTAAGAAGGATCCAAGCTTACCTTTTCATTTTCATGTTCTAAACTTGTTTAAATCCTGGTCAAAACTAGGATTTCACAAAGATTCAAATATATGGGTATAAAATTCAAAAAAATAGAAAAATGAAAAACCAAAGCACATAGTCTTCTTATGTCATATAGTAAGCATTAAAGTTGATAAACAAGGTCTAGACATATTCAACCTAGACAAATCATGTATCTACCCCCTAACCCCTAAACTCTGTCTTATGAAGTCCAACATGAAGAGAAGTGGTTTTGGGTTTCAAACATGGAAATTTCAAAAACCTCTTACAAAATTCAGTTTAGAGTGACTAATTAAGAAGGATGCATTCTCCCCTTTTCATTTTCATGTCTTAAACTTGTTTAAATCTTGGTCAAACCTAAGATTTGACCAAAAGATTCAAACGGGCATAAAAAAATCAGAAAAATGAAAACCAAAGCACATAATTTTCTTATGTCATATAGTAAGCATTCAAGTTGATAAACAAGGTCTAGACATATTCAAACCAGAAAATCATGTATATATCTACCCCTAACCCTAAACTCTGTCTTATGAAGTCAATCATGAAGAGAAGTGGTTTTGGGTTTCAAACATGGAAATTTCAAGAACCTCCCAAAAGCTTCATTTTAGAGTGACTAAGAAGGATCCAGGCTTACCTTTTCATTTTCATGTTTTAAACTTGTTTAAATCCTGGTCAAACCTAGGATTTGACAAAGATTCGAATATATGGGCAAAAAATTCAAAAAAAATAGAAAAATGAAAAACCAAAGCACATAGTCTTCTTGTGTCATATAGTAAGCATTAAAGTTGACAAAAAAGGTCTAGATATATGCAAACTAGACAAATCATGTATCTACCCCCTAACCCCTAAACTCTGTCTTATGAAGTCAAGCATGAAGAGAAGTCGTTTTGGGTTTCAAACATGGAAATTTCAAGAACATCCCAAAAGCTTCATTTTAGAGTGACTAAGAAGGATCCATGATTACCTTTTCATTTTCATGTTTTAAACTTGTTTAATCTTGGTCAAACCTAGGATTTGACCAAGATTCAAATGGGCACAAAATTTAAAAAATCAGAAAAATGAAAAACCAAAGTACATAGTCTTCTTATGTCATGTAGTAAGCATTCAAGTTGATAAAATGGTTCATGCCGGCGTCTTAGCTGCTAAAAAAAATTATACACCAATTGATTTGACGAATTGATGATTTACTCTAGTCTGCTTCTAGACCATGCAGCTAGCGAGTATTCATATGTACTGCATGGAGCCCCCAACTTTTGACTTCCCGTGTCGGAAAAGGCCTGTCTAATAATGTGGGGCAGTGAGGTATCCCGAAGTATCTAGAGGGTTCCAGTGTTTCAGGCTTTCAGCATCGCCAGTCCAAGGGAAGGATGGGTGACGAATCCGTGCATTCACAGCCGTTTAGATCTGAAGAGTCCTTGTATGATGAGCGGTAGATAGCACCTCTAAGCTGCAAATCAACAGCTTCAATTACTTCAAATGAGCATTGGCCGGAAGGCTGACAGAGTGAAAAAATTCAATTTCAAAAACTCATGTATAGAATAGAAAAAAAATAAAAAACATGTAGATAGAATAGAGGTATAGATAGATTAGCCCAAAAAAGAAGAGGACGGGGAAATTTCGAACGCTCGCCTTTAACTCAGCACAGCAGACACCTCCCTCGCGCTCCTAAACTTTCGAACGCGCGCCCAATATTTCGAACGCTCGCCTTTAACTCAGCACCCAGCCCACCTTGTTCTTCTCTAGACACCTCCTTCGGCGCCCTGTTCTTCTCTAGACACACCCTCGGTGAACCAGGCCGCGCACCAAAACTTCCCCACGCTGTCTATCAGCCGCGTCAGCCGGCGACTGCTGGTGGCGCCGTTCTTCTCCAGCCGCACCGGCAGGCGCGGTCAGCTGGTAGATCCTCACGGTATGCATGCTATCTTCAGGCCTGGGCAAGTACGATTCATTATAGCTCAATCGAAGTCAGTCGCCGTCGCCCAGCCCTTATAAGTTCGTTAGTTCGTTCGAATCGATCGGTTGATATTGTTTTCCTCTCGATGTGTTTGTTTGACATTGTTTTCCGCTTTACCTATTTGCTCGAATTCGTTCGTACTGTACACTGTACTGCTCACCATTGCCCAATGTTTGTAGTCGTCGCTTGGTGCCAGTCCTCTATGGACCTGTTTGTAATCTTATTACTTCTGGGTTCTTTGCACTGCTAATACATCGGTGGATTTACGGCCAAAAAGAAGAAAGAATTTGTTGGTATTATATTGCTTTCGATTGATCTGTTCGCCCCCAAGCTTTTACAGAAGCCGCAAGAGATTCAAGGATGAAATGGCTCTCCTTGTTTGCAGTGGCGGATCTACAGGGTATGCCGTATATGCCACGGCATACCCTGCGTCCAAGCCGTGCAAGATCTTTGATAGTTTAATGAGCTGAGCAATTAATCAAGATGAGTGATGTATATGTATACATGCGGTGCTAATACATGTGGCGTGCAGCCATGCGAACACTGAGCTAGTGCATGTAACCGATTGATTAGACATCCGATTGATTAATGCATTGGCTTTAGCCAACAGTCTACTTGCATGTTTTTCAAGATGTGCGATTTTGTCTCGCGTGTAAGCCTACAAGGCCAGCTATGGCCATGCACCATGACCTGATTAGATATCATGATTAATCAAAGGAAATATCTTGCTACTGTATATACGATTAATCAACTGATAATTAATCTTTGGTAGTCAAGTATATGATTAATTATATATATTTAGTGAGAATTCAGTTCAAAATTAGAGCACCCCGTCAACGGTGCATTTTTCAACAATTTACATTTTGATTATATGCAAAATCTGTTTTATTTAATCATTTTGACATACTCCCTTCAATCCAAATTAATTGACTCAACTTTGTCTAGATACTGATGTATCTTAGACAAGTTTGTTGAGTAGATACATTTATATCTAGACAAATTTGAGTTAATTAGTATGAATCCGAGAAAGTATTTTATTTAATTATTTTTATTAGGACAAAAGAAATTCAATAGAAACTCCAAAATTTTGTTGTGTCATACCCTTTCCTAAAATCCTAGGTCCGCCACTGCTTGTTTGTAAGGCAAAGAGGAAATCATATCATGGCTTATCATCATGGGTATAACCTTTTTAGCTAGATTTTGCTGTTTGGGATCTATGATCCTTTTAGTTGCTGCTCTCCAGTAACATTTTCCCTCTTTTTTATTACAGTGAAAAATACACAGCGAGGAAACCACTGTCCAGCCTAAAAAAAATAGACCTCAGTTGGTTTGCTGAAATCGGCTCAAATAACGTGGCATTTAGTTATATAGTTTTATATTCGACCTGTTTGCTCAGATATGTTGGTTTACGTTCATACGCAACCTGTTGGGCAAGTATGGACACAGCTTCAGTGACTTTCAGGTCAAAATTCCAGCGGTTGAGTGATTTTTGGTTGGATCCATTCCTGTGCGTTCGATCGGCTTTTGATGGCTGTTATTGAGACAAAGTCATGGCTGGACTTTTGACGCAGCTCCAGTGACGTTCAGCTAGGTCAAAAGCCCAGCGTTGACTTTGGTTCAATATCAGCCATCCAAAGCCAATCGAACACACATGAATGTATCCAACCAAAAATCACTCTACAATAAGTCGTTTCCAGACAAAAACAATGTTTATTCCCAAACTATTTTTTTTGAATCCGACCAATCTTTCCCGGAATGCAGAAGAAATATATAAGATTTACTGGAATGTTGTTCTTTTTACTGGACAGTTTGAATTTTAAGTTTAAAGTTGGTTGTAAAACATAAAATGAGGTTTATTGATAAACAATATGGCTGAATCTGATGAAACTCCCCCAGAATGCATAACCCGACATATAAGATTTACTGGATTTTTGTTTCAAAAACTTCTAGGCAGTACGAATTTTAAGTTTAAAATTTTCTCGTGAAACTTAAAATGGGTAAATTTTGGATCCATTCTCGTGCGTTCGATTGGCTTTTGATGGCTGTTATTGAAACAAGTGTTAATTGGTTCTATGCCACTCCTCAATTCACAAGTTGTGTTTATGCCATTACAAAAACTGAAGTTGTGTTTATGCCACTCTCAATTCTCAATATCCCCTTCTATATATGCCATTTTCAATACTCCACTATAATAAATATAGCATATCTATGATAGTACTCTATGATACCACCCACTATGCACCCATGTTCCAAACACCACTCCCGCTGACTGTACCTTATTGTATCGAGCGATAAGCTTGATGAGCAACCCAAACAAACAAACAAAAAGACTGTACCTTATTGTACTTGCTCTTACCCGTATCTTCTCTTTCTTTTTCATCGCGAGTGCAGCTAATTCAGTTAGTCTTCCAATGAATATTAATATTTTGTCTCAATGATGTCATGTTTCGACTAACAATTAGCACTTTTGAATTCTTAGATTGCTTTTTCACACGATGCACTTCTTTTAATTTATTTTACCACATTTCAATGTGAACCTTGACCAAATAAATAGGACAACAATATCACGATCATATAATACATAAGCAGCATTGTTAGAATCGTGTTGGAAAATACTTTCTAATGATACCAGTTTTATATCAATTTTTTTATATACTTCATCCTGAAAAATATGTTTCAACTTCATCAAAACTTGCATGTATCTGCAAACTAAACTCATCTAAATACATGTATATCTACATAAAATTGAAACATCATTTTTAAATAGAGAGATATAGATTAATATTTTTTCGAAGATAAAATACGAAAAACAAGGGTGCATTGTTTATTGAAATGGAGTGAGTAGTATATATAAAATCATTTTAGTTGCCAATGATCATGTTGAGGGCCTCTATTTCTTGTTTTGCTCAGGCCCTCCGTATTCTCAGGTACGGCCCTGGTGGTCTATGAACCTGTATGTAATCTTATTACTTTTGGCTTCTTTGCACTGCTAATAGATCGGCGGAATTACGGCAAAAAAGAAGAAAGAATGTGTTGGTATTGTATTGCTTTCGATAGATCTGTTCGCCCCTCCCCCCCAAGCATTTATAGATGGCACAAGAGATTCAAGGATGAAATTGCTCTCCTTGTTCATAAGGCAAAGAGGAAATCATATCATGGGTAGAACATTATATATATATTTTGCTGCTTGGGATCTATGATCCTTTTAGTTGCTGCTCTCCAGCAACTTTTGTACATATTTCCCTCTTTTTATTAATAAAAAAATACAAAGTGGGGAAACCCAGTGGTCAGCCTAAAAAAATCTGTTCGCTAGGTAGCCGTAGTTTTGCACTCAGTTTGTTTGCTGAAATCGGCTCAAATAATGTAGCATTTATAGTTTTATATTCGACCTGTTTGCTCAGGTATGCTTGCTTACATTCGTAGGTGACCTGTTTGTTGAAATAGCTTATCGCTTCTCTGACCATCTATCTCCTCAACAGATGGACAGAACTTGGATATTATTTGACTCATTAACCACACCAACATATTTGAGTGGTATTGAAGACTTCATGAAGCACGTTAGTGATTTTACTGACGGCGACAAGACAAAGGAAGTGATTTGTCCATGCCGCGTATGTTTGAATATTGGGTCCAAGCCTCAACATGTAGTCTCAGATCATTTATTCGTTTATGGGATGGACCAGACATATATCAGGTGGATTAACCATGGTGAACACTATGATCAGCCTGACATTATTGATCCTCTTTATTCTGATGGTTATCAGCCTGAAGATCTCGTCCAGGATGAGGCTACTGCTAATTTGTTACGGGATCTGTATCCATATGCAAGCCAACAGCCCCATGGTTATCACAAAAAGCCTCTTTTCCATGACCTGATAGAAGATGCTAAGCGCTTAGTGGCCCCTGGTTCTGTTGTGTCAAGATTCGAATTAATTGTGAAATTACTTCATGACAAGTCATACCAGGGGATTACCAATAAAGCGTTCAATGCAGTTGCGAAGACATACAGCGATGCACTCCCTGGGGCTGGACTGCCAAAATCCTTTTATGAGGTGAAGCAGTACATCAAGGTACTGGGACTTGGATATGAGAAGATTGATTTTTGCAAAAATAACTGTGCACTGTTTTGGATGGAGTATAATGACCTCGATGAATGTCCAGTATGTAAGGAATCAAGATGGAAACATGATGGAGCTGGTGGTAAGAAAAAGATTCCTTGGAAGGTTCTGAGATACTTTCCACTTGTACAAAGATTGCAGAGGTTGTTTGCTTCAGAACAAACATCTCGGGAAACAAGATGGCACAAAGAGATTCTCACGCCCGACCCTGATTTACTGAGGCATCCTGCTGATGGCGATGAATGGAAGCAATTCGACCTGGATCATCCAGATTTTGCTGCAGATCCAAGGAACCTGAGACTTGGCCTTGCTACAGATGGATTCAACCCATTTGGCAACATGAGCAACTCGTATAGCATGTGGCCAGTACTAGTTACACCTTACAACCAGGCTCCCTGGACATGCACCGATCAGTCGAACTGTATGATGGCCTTACTCATCCCAGGTCCCAAATCTCCTGGGAAGGATTTTGATGTGTTCATGCAGCCTCTTATTAGAGACTTGCAAACATTATGGGAGGGTGTCCCTACACGGGATGTGTGTCAACCTAAAGAACAAAATTTTCTATTACGTGCTGCTGTACTGTATTGCACCCATGATTATCCAGCTTTGGGCACTATGTCAGGCAGAGTAACATCAGGTTATAATGCATGTGTTCACTGTGATACTGATCAGCTGGCAGTGAGGATAATAAACAAGATATGCTATATGGGCCATCGCCGTTTCCTTCCATTAGATCACAGTTTCCGAAAAAATAGAAAAAAATTGCAATTTATTGGTGATCAGGCCTGTAAAAAGACTAAACCGCAGCACTTTAAGAGTCACGAGTTGGAGGCGCACCTAGAAGCGGTCAGAAATGTTAAACCAGGAAAACCACCAGCCGCCACAGCAGGTACAGGCGTACAGCAGAGAGCATAGAGCAACATCTCTAGTTATATTCCTTTATTTTTCATGTCTAAATTGTTGTATTTGTGTTTGCTTGTAGATGATGACAATGGACAAGAAGCTAGCTTCTGGAGTGTTCTTGAAGATATTGAGGAAGGCCTCGAGGTTAGCATCTATCTCTAATACTGTAGCATTTTCACTATACTACTATGATAGATGAATGGATCATCAGTTATTCACTTGCTTGTTTCGGACAAGATGATGATACTACTATGATAGATGAATGGATCATCAGTTATTCACTTGTTTCGGACAGGATGATGATACTTGTATAGAACAAGCTTTCAGTCTAATCTTTTCACCTTATGCAGGGCCTGAAGCTGTAATGTTTAGTGAGTCGCAGCCTGCACTTCAGTGCTTCTACAAGTCTGAAATGATGAAGCAAAGCTTGGAGTAAAGACTGCAATTTATCTTCATTTTCGGTTCATTCGAATTCTGTATTGTCATGAGTCATGACTCTTGTCATGTAATGGCTGAAGTTAAACTGCCAATTGATTTGTGTCATGTAATGGCTGAACTTAAACTGCTACTCCTACCATTTGTGTCATGTAATGGCTGAAACTTAAACTGCTATGTGTCCCTGTGCGGCTATGTGCCCAGTTTTCTCCTATTGATTTGCTGTCAATATTTTTAGCTAAGGTACTAGAGAAGTGCTGCTCAATTTTTTTTAGCCTATTGTCAGGGATGGGTAACCGCTGGTTAGCCGTTAACCCGATGGTGGTGGTTATGGTATGCAGTATGTCCCCGTGGCAGTTATCAGGGATGGGGACGGGAAGAACTTTGCCTCACGGGGACGGTTTTGGTTTAGTAATAACCAGCGGTTTCTCTCCCCGTTGCCAAATGGAGGTACAGCAGAGAAGAATACAGAAGATGCAGCAGCAGTAGTAGCAGATAGAAAAAGGAAGAAGAGACGAGATGAACTGAGTCTAGCAGCTACCAAAAGGAAGATGGGAGGTGAAATAGCAGCACGTACCAAGAGGAAGGAAATGGAAAATGATAGACCGAGAATATTTTATAAGCGCAGGACCACTCTTTGGGACTTGCCGTATTGGGCTGGTAAGAAGCTTCGGCATAATATTGATATCATGCACATGGAGAAGAATATATGTGACAGCATTGTCGGCACATTACTCAACATTCCATCCAAGACAAAAGATAGCTCAAATGCTAGGATTGATTGTGCAACATTGAATGTTAACAGGCACTTGCAACTGGATCGTAATGACAAAGTGAACAAAGGCAAGGAAAAACATTATAAATTTCGAGGCGCGGAATTCACATTGCCGATGCCTAAAAGGAGATTATTTTGTGAGTACCTCCGAGGTGTGATGTTCCCGTTCGGATTTGCTTCCAACATTGCAAATTGTCTCAATGCTGAAGGAAACAAGCTCCAAGGGTTGAAAACTCACGATTGTCACATCCTGCTGCAAAGGCTTTTAGCTATTGGCATTAAAGATTTAGTGAAGCCAAATATGTACAACGTGATTGCAGAGTTGGGAAGGTTCTTTAGGGAAATATGTAGTAAAACTCTAAGCAGAGCTGTTGTAGAACGTCTTAAGGTGGACATAGCAGTAATCCTGTGCAAGCTGGAGCTGATATATCCTCCAGCCTTCTTTGATGTGATGGTGCATTTGGCTGTTCATCTACCTGATGAGGCACTTTTAAGAGGTCCGGTACAGTATGGATGGATGTACCCTATAGAACGTCGACTGTGCACTTTCAAGAATACAGTTAGGAACAAAGCTAGACCGGAGGCTTGCATTGCAGTGGCGTATATTGCTGCTGAAGCATATACATTTGCCTCAAGATATATTCCTGATATTGAGACCAGATTCAATCGGGGTCGCAGAATTTTGGAAGTTGGAGGATCTGTTTTTAAACATGGTGTTGAGCTAATAGGAAAGAGGACCGAAAAAACATTAGAGCAGTCTGAATTTGAACAGCTGTCTTGGTATGTGCTGAATAATGCTACAGAGGCTGATGAATATGTTAAGTGAGTACTATGCACACGAACTACTCAGTTCCTCGCATATACTATGAACTTGTATCAAAATGAAATATATTCAGCTGACTTGGCTATGTTTTGCAGGTTGTACATGGAAACGAATGGAAAGCTATCGGCACGTGGGAGTGGGTTTCAGGACTGGTTTGAGAAATATGTAAGATGTTCAATTGCACTCTGACTTGTCTATGTGTTTTCACATGAGATGACCTCTTGTCTATTTTGTAATCGTAGATCTCGAAACTCCATGCGGAGAATCCAGGCGCTGTTAGTGCTGATCTCCTTGTCCTATCACGTGGTCCAGATAAGAGGGTGTTGGTAGCTGCAGCTTGCAATGCCAATGGTGTCCATTACAGCTCCTATGAGCGTGAACAACATTTGAAGACACGAAATAGTGGCATCACAACCAGTGGAGATCACTTGACAACCAGAAAAAAGAGATCAGAGTCATTTGACCATTATGGTCACATAGAAGAGGTTATTCAGTTGTTCTATAGTGATAAGGTTACTGTCCGATCTGTGGTTCTATTTAAGTGTTATTGGTACAACCAAGATCCAAACAAGGGCAAAGGTGCCAGAAATGATGGGTATTTCATATCAGTCGATACTACTGCTCAGTGGTACAAGGATGATCCTTATATTTTGGTACCTCAAGCGGCCAAGGTACTTTTCTTGGAAGACAGATCTAGAAAAGGATGGCAGTATGTGCAAAAGTTTGTGGCAAGGAACATATATGATTTGGATGAGAATGCGGATCCAATAATTGGTGCCCAGCAAGATGATTTCGCTGGTTGTATGCAAACTAAAGTTGCTGACATTGATGAAACCTCGTTGGATACAGGTATCCCTGCACATGATGGAGAAGTAGATTTCACTGTTGAGGTTAGCATAGTCGACAAAGAGATGGATAAACTGAAGCTACCTGGTGAATCTCAGGAGGAGAATGGACAGGACGAGCAGGATGAGACCATGCACGAATATCAGAATGAAGACGGAGGTGATGATGATGATGATGATGATGATGATGATGATGATGATGATGATGATAGACTCTTGTCTCTGTATCATGCTGTGAGATGAAGAACCATGATTTGTTTTGATTTTTCTATTTGGAAAATGTATGAGTCCTGAAGACAATTATCTGTTGGATTGTAATCCCATGATGACTAATTATTTATGTTTGTTGTCCTACTAAAAGTTGGTCAAACTTAATTGTGTGGAAGTAATCCCATGCTGTTTGATTCATAGGGTCATATCCCATAGGAAAATAGAATGATAATAGATCAAACTAATGCAGAATATCTTATAACCACAATCAAATAGAATTTCTCTTGACATAGGATTCAAGTTGGCATGGCATCCCTATCATACAGGGTTTTTATTCATACTATGCTACAAATCGAAAATAAGATGGGTCAGCACTTTATCGCGGCAGATAGGGCAGCTGGCGTTCGTTACAAACCAGGAGAAGATGCACTTCCTATGGAACGGGTGTTTGCATCCCCGGAGACGCACCGTTGTGCGCTGCGACAGCCCCAGCATGCATATGCTGCAGTGGCCGTCCTCCGGCGCAACTAGGACCCAACTGTCCTGCAGCGCCGGCAAGTTGACGATGAGCCGGTGGTCCACCCTAAGGGTGAGGTCGAAGTGGAGGCCACCGAGCCGACGACACGCCTGCTGCCACATCAGGTGCATAACATCGTAAGGCATGATGATGTCCCACTCCTCCTCCGTGAGGTTCAGGTTCTTGAGCAGCCATACACGGGCAAGAATCTCGCGCATAGTTCGCACGACATTGCCCCCACTACGCAGCTTCCTCGGAGGCAAGCCAAGATCCAGCACCACCTCTTCGCAGGGTGTAGTGGTGATATCGTCCTCATCCAGTGGGGCAGGGAGGGGGCCGGCCATCCTCCTGAGCTCGTACGTCCTCGAGAAGAAGATGTGCACTGTCATAGTGTACGGGGACGCCTCGCCCTCGCCCACGGCCGGCGGCTCGCCGACGGAGAAGTCGGTCGTGCTTGCCGACACACGGCAGGCACGGAAGACATGTGGGCCAGACTCGATGATGCGCTCGCGTGAGGAGCGCTCTAGTAGGGGCGTCGCCGCCATTGGGGATTCTTCGGAGGGCTGTAGACTGGCGGCTAGTCGACGGTGAGGTGGTTGGTGTGAGATCTCTGGGATGAGGCCAGGGGAAGTGGGCGAAGTGCTCGGGACTAGGGACTGCCCTCAACTTTCCGCAGTAGTTTATGATAATAATTGGTGGACGAGGGAGACTAGTCCAGAGACTACCCAAAGTTGATAAATCATGTTCGAGGGAAAATGCCCAAGATTTATTATCAAAATTCAAGCTAATTTCGCCGATTTTGTTCTGCCGTTCATTAGACATCATCCAACGGCCTTTGGTCTCTGGGATTCGCTGCTACAGTGTCATCGAGTACTATTTTCTACCCAATTCCAGAAACATCCATAAAGCTAGTAGATAGCTTTCCTGCTTGTTGGCCCCACCCCATTTTTTTAATCTTTTCTTCCTTATCCCCTTCGCTCATGCTAGCAGCTACTTGCAGCCATTGCTACACCAGCGAGGTGATCTCTATATGATAGGCACGGTTTTAGTAAGACAGCAAGTTGTAGATAGCTAACCATGAGACACATGCCTCTCTGGTTGAGACTGAGCTCGCTCTTGTGATTGGGCTCCAATGGTCGAGGTGAGTCACAGCTGCAATGACAGAGGTTTGTGCTGAATTAATTAGCACAGAGGCGTAACTAGCACTAGATGGAGAAGGCATAGTACACATATCGGACACGAAGTCGCGTCTGGCGAGCAGCTCGCATTCACTTGCATCAGTGCGGTACAACAAAGATGATGAAGAAGGATTGGAGCTTTGAAGGTAGTCAGAAAAGTTACAAAAAATAATACGTGCAAAACTTAACCTGTATAAACGCACATGCATGGATAATTTTACATTTCTGCATGAGAAAGACATGTCAATTTTCAGTACGACATGGTTTGATTTGTCAAATTTGATGCTCCTTAATGCATTTTAAGTGAAAATTACAGGTTTATTCATTATAATTGCCGATTTTTAACGTTACGTGCAGCTGACTAGCAAACTATAAGTGTGTGATTGCTTGCTTCCAAAATAAGGATATGTAATCATTTTGTATAAGGTAGTACCAATTAGTCGTTATATTGCAGAACTTAAAGAGTTTTGAGAGATTCAACTCGTTGCTACTCCATAAGAATGGTCATGTTGACAAATTTGATCCAGTGTTGAACAGAGCCAGAAACATTTCAAAAACTTGAGCATGGAAGAGGCTAGGGGTAAATGCCCCAAGGCCAGCCGAGCCTATCGTAGGTGCCGTCCCGAGGAGGAAGTACCTTAATTTGGGGCGCGCGCGGACGCTGCGGTACCCCGAGCTCGAGACGCCGCCGTACCGGTAGCTCGACCCGCGACGAGGCATGGCGGCGGCGGCGGAAGCGGAGCGGCGGCGGCGGAAGGTAAAGCTCCTGCTGACAAACATATTAGGCACAAATGGGCAACCTTCAGTAACCCATGTTCCATTTTTTTTTGTCAGGATAACCCCATGTACCACCTTCCCAATAGAAAAAGTACTGTTCAACCTTCCCCTGTTGGGCCCAATATTTCACTTTTGGGTTGCCAAGGAACATCTACATGGTAATTGTTATCGGTCTACTTGCTCCGGCCGTCGAAGCCCAATAACTTCAAATGGGCCTTTCTGCTCATGCAATTTCGGCCCTTTTCTAATGAAACACAGATCCTATGATTGGCAAAAAAAAAATACACGGAGATTCTACATAAAAGTTGTTTTTATTTATTTTGAATTATAGGGTTCCAATTTTTGAAACTGCTCATGCCCAATATGAAAATCCTTGATCGCTCCATACCCACATGGATAACGGTATTTTTAAAAATTCATAAAGTGGATTTGAAATTTAAAACATATCCTAATAATTCCTTGATTTAATCTATCAACTTGCAAGATCTTGGAGCCAAAGAGCTTGTATTAGTCTGCGAAAATAATACTGATAAACCTGTCGTTAACAAGAAATGAAGGTTTATCGTTCAGAGAGGATGCCATGTGGGACCCATGAGACAGTACCGTCCTCAACGTTTCAAAGAAAAAGGCAAGTAGCCCGAAAATAGGGGTAAAAAATAAATCCTACAAAGGAAACATTTATAGTTCATAGAGGCTGACATGTGGGACCGATCTGCCAGCTGCATCCTCATCATTTCGAAGTCGGCAGGGATCAGAAGAAAAAGGCAAATAGCCAGAAATTAGGGGTCAAAAATAAATCCAAAAAGGAAACTTATATTCTTCATAGAGGATGACATGTGGGACCGACCTGCCAGCAGCGTCCTCATCGTTTCAAAGGCCGCAGGGGATCAAAAGAAAAAGGCAAATAGCCAGAAATTAGGGGTAAAAAAATACAACAAAGGAAAGGTTTATTGTTCATAGAGGCTGACTTGTGGGACCCATGAGCCAGCGGCGACCTCAATTTCAAAGGCGGCATATGATCGAAAAGAAAAAGGCAAGTTAGCAAAAATCAGTGGGTAAAAAAATCTAAGAAATGAAACTTTATTGTACAGTCCCATGAGCCAGCACCTTACTCAACGTTTCAGTGGCGGCATGAGATAGAAAGAAAAAGGAAAGTGACCAAATATCAGGAGCAAAAAATAATCCAAGAAAAGAAACTTTTATTGTACATAGATGATGACATATGGGTCCCACTTATACAAGCTCTTTCGCTCCAAGATCTTGCAAGTTGATTGTACATAGAGGATGACATGCGGGCCCCTTGTGTCAGCAGCTTACTCAACGTTTCCAAGGCGGCAGGGGATCAAAAGAAAAAAGGAAGTAGCCAGAAATTAGCGGTAAACAATAACTCCAAGGAAGGAAACTTTTATTGTTCATAGAGTATGACATGCGGGACCCATGCGCTAGCAGCTTCCTCAACGTTTCAAAGGGGGCATGAGATCGAAAGAAAAAGACAAGTGACCAAATATCAGGAGCCAAAAATAATCCAAGAAAAGAAACTTTATTGTACATAAAAGATGACATGCGGGTCCCATTTTGCAGCAGCGGTGTCAACGTTTCAAATGCGGCTTGAGATCAAAAGAAAAAGAGTAGCCAGAAATTAGGGGTAAAAAAACTCCCAGAAAAGAAAGTTGATTGTACATAGAGGATGGCATGCGGGTCCCATGACCCAGCACCTTACTCAACGTTTCAGAGGCGGCATGAGATCGAAAGAAAAAGGAAAGAGACCAAATACCAGGAGCAAAAAATAATCCAAGAAAAAGAAACTTTTATTGTACATAGAGGATGACATATGGGTCCCACTTATACAAGCTCTTCCGCCCCAAGATCTTGCAAGTTGATTGTACATAGAGGATGACATGCGGGCCCCTTGTGTCAGCAGCTTAATCAATGTTTCCAAGGCGGCAGGGGATCAAAAGAAAAAGGAAACAGCCAAAAATAAGAGGGTGAAAAAATCCAAGAAAAGAAACTTTTATAGTATCGAGGATGACATGTGGGTCCCATGAGCCAGCAGCTTCTCAACGTTTCAGAGGCTGCATGAGATCGAAAGAAAAAGGCAAGTGACCAAAAATAAGGGGGTAAAAAAATCCAAGAAAAGAGACTTGATTGTACATAGAGGATGACATGCGGGTCCCACCAGTCAGCAGCTTACTAACGTTTCCAAGGCGGCAGGGGATGAAAAGAAAAAGGAAATAGCCAAAGATCAGAGGGTGAAAAAAATCAAAGAAAAGAAACTTTTATAGTACATAGAGGATGACATGTGGGTCCCATGGGCCAGCAGGTTCCTCAACGTTTTCAAGGGCGGCATGAGATCGAAAGAAAAAGGCAAGTGACCAAAAATCAGAGGGTGAAAAATAATCCAAAAAAAGAAACTTTTATTGTACATAGAGGATGACATGCTGTCCCAACGTTTCAAATGCGGTTTGAGATCAAAAGAAAAAGAAAGAAGCCAGAAATTAGGGGGTAAAAAAACTCCAAGAAAAGAAAATTGATTGTACATAGAGGATGACATGCGGGTCCCACGAGTTTGCAGCTTACTCAACGTTTCCAAGGCGGCAGGGGATCAAAAGAAAAATAGCCAAAAATCAGAGAGTGAAAAAAAACCCAAGAAAATAAACTTTTGTAGTACATAGAGGATGACATGCGGGTCCCATGAGCCGCAGGTTCCTCAACGTTTCAAACGTGGCATGGGATCGAAGGAAAAAGGCAAGTGACCAAATATCAGGAGCCAAAAATAATCCAAGAAAAGAAACTCTATTGTACATAGAGGATGACATGCGGGTCCCATTTTGCAGCAGCGGTCCCAACGTTTCAAATGCGGCTTGAGATCAAAAGAAAAAGAAAGTAGCCAGAAATTAGGGGGTCAAAAAAACTCCAAGAAAGGAAAGCTTTATCGTTCATACAGGCTGACATGTGGGACCTATGAGCCAGCAGCTTACTGAACGTTTCAAAGGCGGCAGGGGATCAAAAGAAAAAGGAAATAGCCAAAAATCAGAGGGTGAAAAAAATCCAAGAAATCAAACTTTTATTGTACATAGAGGATGACATGCGGGTCCCATGAGCCAGCAGATTCCTCAACGTTTCAAACGTGGCATGAGATCGAAAGAAAAAGGCAAGTGACCAAATATCAGGAGCCAAAAATAATCCAAGAAAAGAAACTTTATTGTACATAGAGGATGACATGCGGGTCCCATTTTGCAGCAGCGGTCTCAACGTTTCCAAGGCGGCACAGGACCAAAAGAAAAATGAAGTAGCCAGAAATCAGGGGGTGAAAAAATCCAAGAAAAGAAAGATTTCAATTGGGCTGCATCTGGACATCTGGGCCTTCGAACTATCCTTCTGGGCCTTTTGACACGTACAATTTCAGCCCACTCCAGAACATGATAGTTCGGATTTTTCTCAAAAAAAAAAAACAGGAAAGTCCTATGCTTCGCCAAAACAAAAAACAAGGAGATTCAAGATATATGTTGTAAAAATAAAGATTTAATTTATCCGTTTGCAATAGCTCAGAGCGAAATACACTGTTTATTGTCTGCAAAATAATCAAGATATCACATGTTTCTTGTACGGGGAGGCTGACATCGGGGACCCATGAGCAGCAGTCGTCAACGTTTCAAAGGCGGCGGGGGATCGAAAATAAAAAAAACCAAAAATCAGTTGGTAAAAAAATCCAAGAAAAGAAAACATTTATCGTTCTGAGAGGATGACAGCGGGACCGATGAGGCAGCAGCATCCTCAACGTTTCCAAGGCGGCAGGGGATCAAAAAAAAAAAAGAAAATAGCCAGAAATTAATTAGGGGTAAAAAATAAATCCACCAAAGGAAACTTGTATTGTTCATAGAGGATGACATATGGGACCGACCTGCCAACAACGTCCTCATCGTTTCAAAAGGGGCAGGGGATCAAAGAAAAAGGCAAATAGCCAGAAATTAGGGGTAAAAAATAACTCCAATAAAGGAAACTTTTATTGTTCGTAGAGGATGACATGCGGGTCCCATGAGCCAGCAGGTTCCTCAACGTTTCAAACGTGGCATGAGATCGAAAGAAAAAGGCAAGTGACGAAATATCAGGAGCCAAAAATAATTCAAGGAAACTTGATTGTACATAGAGGATGACATGCGGGTCCCATGAGTAAGCAGCTTACTCAACGTTTCCAAGGCGGCAGGGCATCAAAAGAAAAAGGAAATAGACAAAAATCAGAGAGTGAAAAAAACCATAGAAAATAAACTTTTATAGCACATAGAGGATGACATGCGGGTCCCATGAGCCAGCAGGTTCCTCAAAGTTTCAAACGTGGCATGAGATCGAAAGAAAAAAACGCAAGTGACCAAATATCATGAGCCAAAAATAATCCAAGAAAAGAAAGTTTTATAGTACATAGAGGATGACATGCGGGACCCATTTATCAGCAGCGTATCACCGTTTGAGGCAGCAGGGGATCGAAAGAAAAAGTCAAGTGACTAAATATGAGGTGCCAAAAATAATCCAAAAAAGAAAGTTTTATAGTACATAGAGGATGACATGCGGGTCCCATTTAGCGGCAGCGGTATCACCGTTTGAGCAGCGGTGATCGAAAGAAAAGTCAAGTGACCAAATATGAGGTGCCAAAAATAATCCAAAAAAGAAAGTTTTATAGTACATAGAGGATGACATGCGGGTCCCATTTAGCAGCAGCGGTATCACCGTTTGAGAGGCGGCAGGGGATCGAAAGAAAAAGTCAAGTGACCAAATATGAGGTGCCAAAAAAATCCAAGAAAAGAAAGTTTTATAGTACATAGAGGATGACATGCGGGTCCCATTTAGCGCAGCGGTATCAACGTTTGAGCGGCAGGGGATCAAAAGAAAAAGTCAAGTGACCAAATATGAGGTGCCAAAAAAAATCCAAGAAAAGAAAGTTTTATAGTACATAGAGGATGACATGCGGGTCCCATTTAGCAGCAGCGGTATCACCGTTTGAGAGGCGGCAGGGGATCGAAAGAAAAAGTCAAGTGACCAGATATGAGGTGCCAAAAAATCCAAAAGAAAAGTTTTATAGTACATAGAGGATGACATGCGGGTCCCATTTAGCAGCAACGGTATCACCGTTTGAGAGGCGGCAGGGGATCGAAAGAAAAAGTCAAGTGACCAAATATGAGGTGCCAAAAAAATCCAAGAAAAGAAAGTTTTATAGTACATAGAGGATGACATGCGGGTCCCATTTAGCAGCAGCGGTATCAACGTTTGAGAGGCGGCAGGGGATCAAAAAGTCAAGTGACCAAATATGAGGTGCCAAAAAATCCAAGAAAAGAAAGTTTTATAGTACATAGAGGATGACATGCGGGTCCCATTTAGCAGCAGCGGTATCACCGTTTGAGAGGCGGCGGGGATCGAAAGAAAAAGGTAAGTGACCAAATATGAGGTGCCAAAAATAATTCAAGAAAAGAAAGTTTTATAGTACATAGAGGATGACATGCGGGCCCAGTTAGCAGCAGCGGTATCACCGTTTGAGAGGCGGCAGGGGATCGAAAGAAAAAGACAAGTGACCAAATTTGAGGTGCCAAAAAAAACTCCAAGAAAAGAAAGTTGATTGCACATAGAGGATGACATGCGGGTCCCATTTAGCAGCAGCGGTCTCAACGTTTCCAAGGCGGCAAGGGATCAAAAGAAAAAGGAAGTAGCCAGAAATCAGGGGGTCAAAAAAATCCAAGAATAGAAAGAATTTTGGTTCATAGAGGATGACATGCGGGACCCATGATCCTGCATCGTAAACGGCTCGATCGGAGAACGTTGAACGAGATGGCGCGATCTAGAAAAAAACAATGCCAGAGAGGCTGCCATCTGGGCCCTACATCCCTCGGCGGTGCGGATTTGCGTTGACTCGGCCGGCGAACCCGAGATTTCGAGATGCACCACGTCCCGGGCCACCATACGCCACGTTTTGGCCGCTTTCGTCGGGCTAGGTGGCCTCAAAAACGAGAAAAAAAGTTTTGACATGCACCACGGAGGGACCAAAATCGTCGGCCATGGTACACCAGCAACCACGGCGCGACTTCAACTTCGTCGGCCATGGCAACTTTTCTTGTAGTGTAAATGGATAGAAATGATGATACTATAATTGCTTTAAAATTCGTCCTTACTTGTATATTTCTCATTGTACAATCCTGTTGACATAATCAAATATGTGTTGGGGTGCTTTTTGTAGGATATAAGAATTGGGTTTTGATTAATAATGGGATTATGCAGCAACAATGCAATCTTCACCAGTAAACTTTCAGATGGAACTGTTAAGCGTGAAAGGGATAAAGAAATAATAATTTTAATGTCAAAATATACACTCTACAATATGAAACCATTTCCTTCTCTACAAAATAAATTAAGAACGGAAAGGAATGGCTTTCAGATCATTTAAACTTGAAGAGCAGATTGTGAATACTATATCTACAGTAAGCATGAGAAGCCTTTTGCCTTTTCGGTATCGCCGTTGTATTTAGTTGCCAAAAGTGGTTCGGTCTCTTTATCTTTCATCTGCAAAAGCATCAAAAACATTAAATGTGTGAAACTGAAATTTGATAGCAAATTGAACTGTACTTCACAGATGGCTAGATTTAGTTGTGTCGCTTTAGGTTGTAGGATTAGATCCTTCTAGACCATTTACTTCAAAACTACAAATTTTCAATGTATGTTGAATTGTTCATAATTTCTTCGTATCGCCATTGAACTGCATGCCTTTTAATTTAAATCATCATTGATGTGGGCAGAAATGAACTGTTTTGAATTGCTTAGTTCTGAAATCAGCTCCTTTCTTGAATTGTTATGATATTTTTGCAGTGTTGTAAATATTTTGACTAACTCTCATCGAACAACTTATATCACACTTTACTGTTGGGCCCTCTCTTATGATTACTTCAAAAGTAATTATGTTAAATGTGTCTGCCTCTTGAGAGCGCTATTAAATTATTGTTTAGCTAAAAAGATTAGAGGTACGCTATCTTTTCATCTGGTTTGTATTGTAAACACATGCCGTGATACTACAGATACACAAAATATTTTACCCAACGATTGACTATGTGAAAGGTTTGGAGGCGTGCGGATTGATAGACTTATTCTATGACTATTATCATCGATATGCATAAATGTTTGATGCATCCACCTATTTATGAGTGCAGACGACGGGTCTTTAAAAAACAACTGTATTAGTTATTCTAATATATTTATCTCTTTTCCTAATTTTACGAACGGGTTCACTACTCAGTTCATGATTTTATTTATTTTATCCTAATTATATCCTATTGACTTTATTTTGTAAAGTATAAAAACCTATTATCATTTACCCAAGTGTTTTTATCGTTGTTGTGCAATATAAGCGACGCTAATTTCACGGGATCGTGCGCCAAGGCGCATCTAAATCTAGTTATTGATGATGAGTAGATGGTGGTGTGGTGTGCGGTGTGTGTGTCTTCTGTATTTGTATAAACCTATGAATCGTCTCAACATATCGAGTCTTTCTATTGTTATTCAAATTCCTCACATTTTTCTAATAACAATGGATATATTATTTGTCTAATTGTGATTTTAAAGATTTAAAGATAGTAATTATGCCATATTATATGAATAATGCATATATTATTTAATAATAATAATAATAATAAATGAATAAAAACAAAATTATTTCATATTCAAATTCCTCACATTTTTTAATAATAATGGATATATTATTTGTCCAATTGCGATTTACATATTTAAAGATATTAATTATGCCATATTATATGAATAATGCATATATTATTTGATAATAATAATAAATGAATAAAAATAAAATTATTTCATATTCAAATTCCTCACATTTTTCTAATAATAATGGATATATTATTTGTCCAATTGCGGTTTACAGATTTAAAGATATTAATTATGCCATATTATATGAATAATGGATATATTATTTGATAATAATAATAAAAATAGTTTTATTACTTATTTTATTTTCATTGGAATTCAATATTATTATCTTATTCAATATTTTTTACTTAAATAATTGTTTTTGGTTTCAAAAAATACAGAAATGTGACACAATGATATAAGAGTTAATAGGATTGATATGGTAGTATTTACAACAAGGTATAATCAGATTTGCGGGAGCAAAGGAAAGAACCGAGAAGTTAAGCGTCTTGGGTGGAGTAGTGCGAGGATGGGTGACCGATCGGGCTGTGACCAAATCTAGAATTTGAATAAAGATTAAGCGTAATTAGTGTTAAAAATGGTCTAAATGAGAGAGTAACGAGTCAAACAATTAAAAAAAGAATTTTTTTTGGAAAATAATCGTTAGTCGGTTGGGCTGACGAGCCGGAACTAAAGATCCTCCAGCCCAAACATTGTACCGCAGCCACGTGGAGGTTTTAGTCCCGGTTTTTAAGCCCCCGTTAGTCCCACCTTTGGGGTCCCGAGTGGCAAACCGAGACTTAAGGCCCTCATTGACCGGGACTAGAGGTCCGTTCTGCGGTAATGATTACTTAACATTCATGGTCAAGAAAATATTCACAGATAAGTTTACAAGCTATGACAAGAATGATGCATGAAAGTAAACTAGGAAACGAATGGGGACAATGGGGAGGGCATGAAAGTAAAATTCATTATATTGTGTCGAATGGATAAAAGTGTCACATATAAGTAAAAAACAACGAGTGTAACTATTTTATTGTAGAAACAGTGCAGCGAGCAGAACAAACGGTCGAAACACACGAGTAGAACAAACTCTTTCTTAAGCATCCAAGGAAGAGTTGACTGAGTCACACCTCTGGTACATGGGCCGAGCCCATTGGGAGAAGGTTACACGGTGCAGGAAATTTGTTCTGGTTTGAGCGGTATAATATAGGACCTCAAAACAGGAAATGTCGACTCTTCATCCCCTCACGTAAAAAAAGACTTCTCATCCACTCGATTCCCCATCTGGTGCTCGCTGCCGGCCGCTCACCGCTCCTGCTTGCTATCCCGACCGTCGCTTTGCCGCCTTCGACCCTGTCGCCTCATGTCCAAGCTTTGCCACCTTATCCTCTTCTAGTTCCTCGATGCCTCAATGGTCACACGTGGCTGTGCGAGCGACAACGTGAAACCCTAGCCACCACCCTTGTCGGTCACCCATCGCATATTCGGTGGCTCCCAGGGTCGCCACATGCCGGTGTGGTTCCGCCAATGTCTCCTCCACCAGATCCTGGCCGCCGCCAGGCCGCCACGCCTCCTACGCACCCACGTGGCAAAACCCTAGCCCTATTAGAAAACATGCAATCAATGACGCACCTCAAATGGGCTTCAGTGGCGCACCACTGGTAATCCAAGTAGGCGCACCTCATGGTACGCCACTGATGGCCAATAGATGTGAGCCACTACTAACTTGGAGAGGTGCGTCGGTGCTATCCTTTAGGCTAGCCATAGTATTAGTATCCACTGGTGGAGAACATAGCCGAGCGGGCGGATATCCTCAGCACTGGTTGCCTCGTTCAAGGCATGATCGGCATGCGGCATGCCATCCGCGGAGCGCATAAGGTTCCGTTCGGTTTACCGAGCCTGCTCCACTGCGACCCCGAGACATGGCCAGACGACCGCGACAATACTGTAAGAGTATTTATTTATTTACTCATCTCGTTTCAGCTTGTGTTTTTTCAATCAACTTTTCTTACTGCCAAACATCATGCATGTATTTAGACTCAACATCATCACCTAATTTGGGAGTACTGTAAGGTTTGCTGCCTTCACTATGCACATGTACTCTTCGGAATTGCTTTATTTATCCATTACATCTGTGCTTCAGTTCTGCACAATCCGCTCTTCATTCTGTCGAATACCTTGCATGCATAGACAATTTTGAAACAAATCCTATTTGCAGGGCATTCACGCGTTGCTGATGCCATTAGACAAGCCGACAGTTCCAGCATTTATCCATACCAAGGAGGAACTGGATGGACATGGACCCATGCACTGGGTGGGTTGTAACGGCGACTGGGTGGCATTTGTCCAGCAGGACGGGCACTTGACGATCCGCAACATATACATATCAGATACTATTATACCTCTTCCATCTCTGCAAGATGCAGGAATTTCTTTGGGCCCTACTAGTGAATGGTGGCATGGCAGCCCACCATTCCTCTTCAAAAACAAAATAGATAAAAGTTTGGAACTGCTCAAAGTACGGATCGTCAAGAGGCCGTACAAAGATGATCTAGCAGGGCCATGGCATTACGAGGTAATCGTTGTATTTGACGAATTGATCGCTATCCTACAAGCGCCCCTAGAAAAGGAGTGGAATATCCTGAGAAACCCTGAATTCTTTGAAAGAAACAGCTATGTCGATGCCATGGGCATTCCTGGATATGGTACAAGTTCACACCTACATCGTGTATACGCAGTTACATATCCGTATGGAGATGTTCTGGTTTGGAAACCATATACCTGTGGTGAGTCTTTGTTTTATGTCCAACGAAAATGGCGGCTAAACCTGTGGATCATTATAGGCAATGATTACCCTCAATTGTTTTTCTAGGTTGTGTTCAAGACAGCTTCAAGTCAAACGCTGGACCTTATCACAACTCAATAATTTGGTTAACCATCAAAATAAGTGTGGCATACAGTGTGATAAATATGAACATAAATTTTGGAATATTTCTTAATACTATCAAGTGGGCGTGTGATATCGGTTTGAGACTGCTCTGATTTTTCTTCATAATGGAAACATGACGGTTCTAGAAACCTCCACACTGTTGCTATTTTTTCTAATTTATCATGGCTGAGCCAAGATTGTTCTATGAAAGCACACTTGTTTCGGTAAATCTGCACCACTGCGAATGAAATGTGTATATTGAACTGAGTGCTACATCTTAGTGGACAGTTTATACCTAATTTCTAATGTGTGAGTTATTTGATCCCTACCACCTTATCTACCTCTTTTGTTTGTTCTAGGATTACCATATTGAATAAGGAAGGCTAGCTGAATTCTCAGTGTGCAATGCACCATAGAATGTTTTACTCAGGTCAGATTTATTATGTGTCTAGCCCTTTGAATTTGTGTAGCCTATGGTGGTCTTATTAGTCAGATCAACATGTATTTTGTCTTGCCTTGGAGGGTTAGGATATGTCCTGCCAAAGTAGATTCAGCTCATGTATTCTTAGAATATTTTCGTGTTTAATACAACACGAAAATATTCTAAGAATACAATGATGCGCAGATCTCCTGCGGGTTCACTAAAAAAGAATATTTTAGTGTTTCTTTCTAAAGAATATCTATTTCTTTTTGTTTATGTGAAGAGTGTTAGGGCAATATGCTTGTTGTATTACCAGGGGTCCAAAGGCCACAATATATAGTACATGTACAGGTACACATATGCAGAAAGCCCCCTAACATATGAGGAAACTATAATATACAGATATATACATCTAACACCCCCCTCAAACTCATGGTGGATCCACAACACTGAGTTTGGAGAGTAAGAAATCATGCTGCGCTCGAGTCTGTGCCTTCGTAAAGAAATCCGCCAACTGCAAATCTGAAGGCACATAATGAACCGCAACAACATCATCCTGCACCTGAGCACGTGTGTAAAAAGCATCAACACCAATATGCTTGGTCAGCTCATGCTTGACCGGATCACGTGCAATACTGATAGCACCTGTACTGTCAGACAAAAGTGGAGTGGGTGTCGTAACAGAGACCCCAAAATCTGCAAGCAACCACCGTAACCAGGTCACCTCAGCAATCAACAAAGCCATAGCCCGCAACTCAGCCTCAACACTCGAACGGGAAACCGCTACCTGTTTCTTCGTCTTCCAAGCAACAAGCGAACCACCAAGAAACACACAGTAAGCAGAAAGTGAACGACGATCCGTAGGATCACTCGCCCACGTAGCATCCGAGTAGCACTGGAGCTGGAGAGAGCTGGAACAGGGAAAGAAAAGGCGACGAGTGATCGTGCCACGAAGGTAACGAAGAACACGGAGGAGATGACTATAGTGAACAGTGGTAGGAGCTGAGACAAACTGACTCAGAATATGGACAAGATAAGAAATATCAGGACGAGTGACAGCAAGATAAATAATACTCCCACTAAGATAGCGTTAATGGGTGGGATCAGGAAGAGGATCACCATCAGTAGGATGAAGCTTAACATTAAGCTCCATAGGAGTATCAACCGTGCGCTCATCCCTAAGAGCAGCACGAGCAAGAAGATCCTGAATGTACTTTTGCTGAGGGATAGAAAAGCCACCAGAAGTGGAGGAAACCTCAATGCCAAGAAAATAGTGAAGAGGACCAAGATCAGTCATAAGAAACTGATCGCGAAGACGAGCCTTGACGAAGGCAATATACTCAGGATCATCACCAGTAATGATCATATCATCAACATAAAGAAGAAGAAGAGTACGTCCACGAGGAGAAGTGTGAACGAAAAGTGCTGGATCATGAAGACTAGGAGAGAAACCAGCAGCAGTCACCACAGAGGCGAAGCGCTCAAACCAGGCACGAGGGGCCTGTTTGAGACCATAGAGAGAACGTCGAAGACGACAAACCATCCCATCGGGAACAGAATACCCAGGAGGAGGCTGCATGTAAACCTCCTCACTCAACTCGCCATTAAGAAAAGCATTCTGAACATCAAGCTGGGAGACAGACCAGCGGCGAACAGAAGCAACATCAAGAAGGGTACGCACAGTAGTCATATGAGTCACAGGGGCAAAAGTCTCATCATAGTCACGGCCGTGCTCCTGCTGAAAACCACGAGCCACAAGACGCGCTTTATAGCGCTCAAGAGATCCATCAGAGCGAGTCTTAATTTTATAGAACCACTTACACGTGATGGGACGAACACCAGAAGGGGGAGAAACAAGATCCCAAGTGCCAGTGCGCTCAAGCGCAGCGATCTCCTCAGCCATGGCAAGCTGCCATTCAGGATGACGCTCGGCATCCCGATAAGAAGTCGGCTCGGAAACGACAGAGAGACCATACTGACTAGGAGAGTAACGAACTGGAGCACGACGCTGACGAACAGGCCGTGAAGGGAAGCTCATCTGCAGAAGACAAGTCATCAGAAGAAGAGGAAGAAGGGACAGCATCGGAAGTATCCGAAGCCGGAGAACGAGGAGTACTAGGTGGACTATACGAACGAGAGGATGGCGCCGAAGGGGGCACATCAGAAGTAGGAGGGGGGAGGAGGGACAGCAGGGGGTGCATCCGGAAAAAGAAGAAAAGAGATATCATCCATCGGGTAAGTACCCGAGGTGGGGCGAGGATAGAAGGGACGCGTCTCATCAAACGTGACGTCACGAGAGATGCGCATCCGACGACCAACGGGGTCCCAACAGCGATAGCCCTTATGCTCATCACTGTATCCGAGAAAAACACACTCAACAGACTGAGCGGTCAGTTTGGTGCGTTCGCAAGGAGGGAGAAGAACATAGCAAACACAACCAAATAAGCGAAGAGTCGAGTAATCTGGAGAGCTACCAGAAAGACGCTCGAGAGGAATGCCAGCAGAAGGATGAATGTTAATGAGGTAAGTTGACGTTGTGACATCCTCAGCCCAGAAATACGGCGGAAGAGAGGAAGCAATCATCATAGCACGGGTAGTCTCAAGAATATGACGATGCTTATGCTCGGCGACACCATTTTGAGCATGGGCGCCGGGACACGAGAACTGGGAAAGGGTGGCCTGCTCAGCAAGAACACCACGCAGGTGCTGGGAGATATACTCTCCGGCAGAATCAACACGAAACACACGAATAGGCGTGGAATACTGAGTACGAACCATGGCTGCAAAACGCTGATAAATAGAAAGCACCTCACTGCGAGAGTGCATAAGAAACAACCAGGTGTATCGCGAAAAATCATCAATAAACAAAATATAGTATCGATGACCCCCTTTCGAAGGAAATGGAGCCGGACCCCAAACATCCGAATGAACTAAATCAAAAGGTCGCTGAGATACAGACGCACTAGTAGGATAGGGAAGCTGAATCTGTTTGCCTAACCTACAACCCTGACACGAATGCAAAGACACATCTCCTGAGACAGACCCCAGAAGACCACTACGAACTAATGACGATAAACGGGAGCCACAGAGGTGACCCAGCCGATGATGCCTTTGCTGAAAAGATCCAGTGACAGAAGCAGCAACCGCAGGAGAACTGGCAGACGAAGTGTCAGCAGAAGGAACGCGAAGCCAGTCTAACTCCCAGAGCCCCGGGGACTCAAGGCTGCGAGGACCAGCTCCAACCAGGACCTGTGTACGGCGGTCCTGAACAGCACAAGAATCAGCGTCAAGAATGACGCGACAACCAGAATCAGTAAGCTGACTAGCGGAAAACAGGTTCATCTTAAGACTAGGAACATGAGAAACATCAGGAACAGAGAAAGAGGTAGTAGAAAGGGTGCCTCGACTGGAAACAGGAAGAGAGGTACCATCAGCCGTGATAACACGAGCAGGAGAAACAAGAGAGCGAAGAGCAGAAAGAATAGAAGACGCACAGGTCATATGAAAAGAAGCTCCAGAATCCAGATACCACGGGGATGACGTACTGACTGTGTGGAAGGTGGTGGTCGCGTGGTGCCAGAAGAGCCAGGCACAGAACCAGCAGTACCCGTCGAGGAAGAGCCTGTACCAGCGAGCAGACCACGAAGACCACGGATAATGTCCTGATCAGATAGCGCAACAGCAGAAATCCTGAAGAACCAGCCTGACGACGAGTATGCTGCGGTGGAAGTAAGCTGGGATCCCTCTGCTAGCAAGTAGAGATAGTGTGGCCAGTCCTGCCACGGTAGGTGCAAGGAAGTGATGTCGAACCACGAGGCTGCTGGGGCTGACGCTGGCCCTGGAATGGAGGAGTAGGGAGTATCGGCTGTGACGGAAACCGCAACGAAGCCGGTGGCATAGGAGGTCCACGAGCAGACGGCACGGGAGGACCACGAGTAGTAAGAACAGAGGGAACCTCAAGAAAGACCAGCACCGCGAAGACGAGTCTCCTCAGCACGAAGCTCAGCAAGTACCTCAAAGAGCGGAACACGACCACGGGCAAGCAGCTGGGCATGGCGCGGCTCAAACTCCTTATGGAGCCGCGACAAGAACTCAAAAACGCGGTGAAACTCCAGATCCGCGCGCACAGTCGGACAGCAGGGACATGTGGCACACACCGCTATACGGAGAGAATCAAGCTGACGCCAAATAGTAGCACTCTGAGTGTAGAACTCATCAATAGTACAATCACCCTGCTGAAGGGCATGCTCCTGGCGGACCACAGACAAGTAGAGAGCATCCCCAGACGGCTGATAGCGCTGACGAAGAAAAGCCCACTGAGCAGCAGCGGTGGGAAGACCCATAAACTCAGCAGCATACTGAGGCAGAACACTGGAGGTGAGAACAGCAGCAACACGAGCATCCTTATCTATCCACTGAGTGTACTCGGTCAGATCCAGTCGGTAAGTCGCAACGGTAGTAGAGTGGTCCTGGATCTTCCGGTCATAATCAGCCAGAGCAGTGTCATCAGCACTCTTGGCTGCATCCTTATCCGCCTGAGTAGCATCAGGGGCAAGGGCAACAGGTGGCGGTGCAACAGGCACCGTAGGAGCAACAGGGCGCGGCGAACAGGAGACCTCGCCAAAAAGCATACCCCAAAGACGAAGACCGCGCATGTGGACGCGCATGAAGGCAGCGAAATCAGGGTAATTCGAGCCATCAAAGGTCACCGGGCAGCGAGGGATCGCAACATAGCCCGAGGAAGACATAGCTCTCTTTTGTTAACCTCAGATCGAAGTCAACGAGCAGGGAGATCGAGGATCCGGCGCGGAAAGAGGAGGTCCGGCGCGGGATCGGGAGCGAGCAGAGCAGGGGCGAGCGGGCCGAGCGGGCCGGGGATGTTCTGGCGACGGGCGGAGCCTGGCGGGGGCGAGCGGAGAGCGGCGTGTCCTGGCGACAGGCGGAGCCTGACGGGGGCGAGCGGGCCAGGGATCGAGGCGGACGAGCAGGCGACGAGCAGGCGTTGTCGGCCGCGGACGGAGGAGCGAGCCGGGGAATCAAGGCGGACGGCCGCGGACGGAGGAGCGGGCTGGGGATCGAGCCGGGGAATCAAGGCAGATAGAGTCCTGGCAGCGACCTTCGATCGGGAGCGGAGATCGATCGATCGGGGAGCGGAGCAGCAAGGAGCAGGAGCACGGCCGATCGAGGACGACGGACGAGCGACGGAGACGAACAGGCCGGACGAAGAGGAGCCGGCCGGAGAGCGGCGGCCGGAGGACGGCGGCCGGACAAACGGCAACGACGGACAAGCAACGTCGGCCGGGAAACTAGAGGACCAATTTTTGCTCTGATACCATGTTAGGGCAATATGCTTGTTGTATTACCGGGGGCCAAAGGCCACAATATATAGTACATGTACATATGCACATATGCAGAAAGCTAACATATGGGGAAAGTACAATATACAAATATATACCTCTGAATATTCATTAGATATGAAATAAGTTAATGTGACTACCAAGAACATGGGTATTCCTTGAAATATGTGGACGACTGCAATTGCTTATTAGTTTATGAACTCGATGCATTCCTTTGTCTAATATGTAGCCCGTTGCTTGGTACCGTTGTTACACTATTCATGATTTTGCATGCATACCCCTGTGCACTAGAATTTCAAAGTTGCATCAATCTATTTGTGTGTGTCCTCTCACAGCTGTCTGAATATTGGACTTGGAGATAGAAAACTCAGAAGCAGTAGTAACTCATCGCATTTACTTATAATTAATTTGGATTCATCTATGAAGTTATAAATTTGCTACCCTTTAATAGTGAAATCCTATCTTATTCTATAGCCAAGATATATAATGGACTATGTGAGGGATAGGGTTTGGGTAATGATGTCCATCATAATATGTCATTTTCTATATCTACCGTGTTCCACCTCATTGCAGAACTGGACGGCATCGGCCATTGTTTTGAAGGAGTCGGTGTCGCTGACAGGTGGTCAGCAGTCTGTGGCTTCTTTGGTCAAGAGGTATGGCTCGCCATGGGTGTTGCAGACTGTAGTTGGGGCCCTGTGCCTGCCCACGCACGATTTCGCCAGTGTGATGCATCCGTTAGGTTGGCCGGTTTCCTTTTGGGGTATTCCATTTTGTGTTATTTTAATTTAGCACACGAATGATCTTGCCCACTTTCTGTAACAGTACTTACAAGTTTGCTTGCCTCTCCTTCGTGATTCATTTTTCTGTTTAGATGTCAATGTTGACCTCAGCTGCAGATCTACTCATTGGTAGCGTGAGTGTTCAGCAAAAACTTTTGTTGTCACATTTAGAGCATCTCCAGTCGCGTCCCCCAAACCGCGCCGGATCGAGCGTTTGGGGAACGTGTTTTGTTCGTGCCGCGTTTGGGGGACGTCGCTCCCCAGCCACGTCCCCCAAACGCCGCCCCCAAATAAATATTGGTGCACGAAAATAAAGGTTTTCATTCAATTTTGATTATATATTATAAAGTTTGAATGAAAACGGCTAGCTTTCATCTAAGCCTAGCCTACTGACGGCCCGGCGTTCGCCGGCCCCGCCCGCGTCGCCTGCCCTCGCGCAGCTCTTCTGCGCGCGCCGCCTCTCCGTGCGTAGGGCGGTGGCCGGACGCCGCTGCTCAGCACCGCGTCGGCGTCGGCCCTCCTGCTGCACCGCCGGAGGGAGAGCTCGACGGCGCGAAATCTGCGCCTCTTCGCGGGCACGGGCGTCGTCCTGGAGCTTCTTCTCCGACTCGAACGACTCGACGAGCGCGAGTTGCTGATCGGCCGTTTCGTCCGGGTGTGGCCCGTCGTCGTCGGACCACTCGAACTCGTCGTCGTCGTCGTCCTCCACCTCGGTCTCCTCCGCGTCGGCCTCCTCCTCCTCCGTCGGCCGCCTCCTCCTCCACATCTATTGGCGCCTCCATCATCGCCGCCGCCAAAATGTCGGCCTCCGCCGCCAACTGTCCGCCCGCCTCCCCGTATCGCCGCCAGCGCCGACTCCCGCCGCCGAAGCTCCCCCGCCGCCGCTGCTGCTGGCGCTCGATCGACTCCTGCCGCCGGCGCTCGATCGCCTCCCGCCGTTCACGGTACAGCGCATCCCGCTCATCGCGCTGGCGCTTTTCAGCCCACCTCTGCTCCATCTCCTCCCCGGCACCATCGTGCCTCTTCTCTCCGCCATCGCCGCCTCGTGCCACGCTGCTGCCGCCGCGGCCTCGTCAGCAGCGGGGGCGCAGAACGCCGCTAGATCCGCCGCCTCACGCTGCTGGTCGAGTGCCTCCCGCCGCTGCTGACGGTGTGCACGCTAGTTCTGCATCCCTCGCTGCCGCCGCTCTTCCCGGGTCGCAGGGTCGGTGTCGACCTGCGATTCCGGGACTGGAAGTGGAGGAGACGGCGGTGGAGGGAAGTGGCCAGCGCCGGGGCGGTTCGCCATTGCCACTGGTGGTGGAGGAGACAGCGGTGGAGCGACGAGGGCTGTGTTTGTTGCCGGCGGGGTGTGGTGGCTACCATTGAGCCGGGAGGCCTATTTATAGACGCCGGCGTCGGGTAGAAAGCGCGGGAACAGGCGAGAAGAGGCGGGAAGATCGCGCGGGAACGGGCGGTGGCGTGCGAACGCCGGCGACGCGTGGAGGCTGGCAGCACCGACGAGACGTCTCGCCTGCCCCTTCGTCGCCATTAACACAAAGATGCCGCTGTGTGTCACTGCGCGCGAATAACTTCCGTCGCGAGGTAGGCGGTTAGGTTAAATCGTCGTGACGGGTCGGCGCGTCGGTTCGCCTCGCTTTTTGTTGTGTCCGGCGTGCCCGGAACGTCCCCTGTGGGACGGGGACGGGCTCGGGGCGCCGGACACCGTATCAGGGCGCGCCGGACAAAAATGGGCTTTGGGGGATGCGGCTGGAAATCATTTTTATCCGGCGCACCCCAAATCTCTTTGGGGGACGCTTTGGGGGACGCTCTTAGTAGTCTACGGTAAACTCCCACATGCAAACTAGATTGGTTTGATAAACTATGCTGCTTGGTGTGGCTTTTGCTTGCTAGACAGATCTTTTTTACAAGTTCATGGTTAGAAGAGAATCATCATATACAGGTCTATGTCATGCTTTCTTTCTATTGCGCTCTTTATTCTTAGAAGCTTAATCGCACACCAGTCGTGGTTAATACATCTTTATTTTTGGATAGTTTCTATTACCTCCTCTTAATATTCTTATTTTGGGTAATCATGTACGTGGTTAATAGTTTAGGAATGCACGAGTATACTAATTGGGTATAGAAAATATGAAAGGTTGTGTTGAGTAGGCTGTGAGTTTGGTGGTATTGCGTTTTTAGCTCTTAGGGTCCGAAATGTCCGTTTGCGTCGGCCTGCGGACGCGTTGTGGCCCAGAGCGACCGTTTGCGTCGGGGATAGCTCCAGCGGTGCGGACGCATATTTTATCCGGGGACAGCGTCAAGGTCGCTAATGGCGTTTTACGTCCCGTCGAGGACTGTCGCCGGCGATTAACTGTTCCCGCGCGACGACGATCGTTCCCCCGCGGGCCCAATACATTCGCAAGTTTCGCCGGCGTTTCGCGCGCACGGGAAACGCCCTGCGCGCCAACGCCGTTTCCCGCCCCGCCGTGGCTATATACGGTGGACACCGCCGGGTGCGACGGGCACACCTCACCCTACCATCCATCCATGGCGGACCACATGAGTTGGGAGCAAGTTGTTGACATTGCCGCCAGCTCCTCCCGGAGGAGGAGGGGACGAGCGAGGCGAAGGCGGCGGGCGCGCGGTAGGGCGCCTCGCGGCGACCAGGGCGGAGGATCGCCAACGCCATGGCCGAGCTCGCCGACGCCAGGGCCGAGCTCGCGGAGGCGCGGGCGGCCATCGCGGCCCCTCCGGCCGACGCCGTCATCCACGACATCGCGGACGCGACCCCCGTGCCCGAGCGCTTCGAGTGCGCCGGTGACCAGCGGGTTCGCTCGCGTCCTTCGAGTCCCTGGCAGGGGACGCCCAGCGCCGCTAGGCTTGGGTGGCGGAGGAGGAAGCCGCCAGCTATGCGACGGCCATGGCTAGGGGGTTAATGTGCTCCGACCTGGACTCGCTCCAGCGTAGGGGCCGTTCTCCCGCGCGGGTCGAGCAAGAACCGGGAGCTGGAGGTCGCCATCGCCACCAGGACGAAGCGTGGCGGCGGCGGCTAGGGACGGGGCCCGCCGTCGCCGAGGTGGCGGCGATCCAGCGGCGGTCCAGCGGAGGAGGACGCGGCGGCGGCGGCGGTCCAGGCGGCGGCGGAGGAGGAGGCCCGGGCGGCGGCGTTCCGGCGCGGCGGCGTTCAGGCGGCGAGAGAGGAGGAGGAGGCCGGCGACGGCGGGGCGGCGGCTACAAGGTGGCTTGCGACGGTGACGGCCCGTGGGATAGCTCCCTGGCCGAGGCCCTCGAACGCCGCAGGCGGCAGGACGAGATGTTCGTTCGCCGGCGTGCGCGGCGCGCGGAGTGCAAGAAGCGCTCCCGCTGACGACGGCGCCGGCCCATCCGGCGGCCAGTAGTAGGGCGCGCGACTGCGAGTAACCGAGGCCGGTGTAGGCCGCGCGACGGCGAGTAGGTACGGCCGTTGTAGTTTTAGGTTAACTCGACTAACCATCTCTGTAAAGATGATCCTTTTGGCCAATCAATAGTAATGAAAAAATATTTTGCTTATCTACTCACTGCCGACCGGGCCCGGATGTACCCAACGCGGATATTTTCCGCGACCGCCGAGCGTCTGCCGAGACGCAAACCTGGCGCATATTTAGGCCAGGTTTGCGTCCCCGCGGACGGGCCGGTCACTTTACGTCACCCCGCTGGAGCAGAGTCCAGACGTATTTCCGGTCACGGCGGACGAAAACGGTCGCTCAGCGACCATTTGCGTCGCGCCGCTAGAGATGCCCTTATTACGTTTCACCTAGATCGGCGGCCGAGGCGGCGGCGGCCACAACGCAGAGCACTCTTTTGGATGTGCTTGCCCTGCCTTCGAACATATTTTGCAAGTTGTACTTGCTCTTATGGATCCAAGCACGGGTACAATATGCTTGATGTTATTTCAGACTATAGGCCAGATAATTGCAAACTAACCGTGAATTTTCGTTTTGCAGGTTCTCTTATTCCCTATACAACTTATCCGTGTGTGCTTCATTCACCTGTGAATAATATTTTTCTTGATCTACCTTCTGCAACGCAAGTCAATGTCTACATATCTCTTTCTTAGGACCTTCCCAAAAACAATGTATTTACTTCTGCTCAAACATATGTACATATTGCTCAAGTTGATAAATTGCTGAGTCATCCAATATATTCTCTTTTATCTTCATGGAAATTTACTGTTAAATCTATTATGGTGACATGTTAAATGGGCATACAAGATATTTTCGTAAATATCTTTGGAAAATAAAAATCCCACTGAAAATTAAAATTTTTATGTGGTTCCTCAGTAAGAAAGTCCTTTGACCCGCGATAATCTAGCAAAAAGGAATTGGAATGGAAATACGAAATGCTCTTTCTGTGACGCTGAGGAATCAGTTGAACATTTGTTTATTTCTTGTCCTTTTGCTAGGCTTATTTGGCGAGTGGTTTTTGCTGCATATAATATTCCACCTACATCCAATGTTACAAATATGTTTGAGAATTGGTTTAATGAAACTGACAAAACTGATAAAGCTAGGATTCGCATTGGTGTTTCGGCTTTATGTTGGTCAATTTGAAATTGCAGAAATGATATTGTTTTTAGTAGAAATAATTCTACTAATTTCTTGCAGGTTATCCACACTATGGTTTACTGGATCTAGCTTTGGCGTTTCTTGCTCCCGAAGGACCAGCGGGAGTGCATGGTTTCTGAATGCAACCGCCTTCGAATGATTACCCAAGATATTTTCTACTAGGCTACTTGGCGGCGTATTAAGAGATTACATGATGCCTAGTTTGCTTAGCATTTTTCTCTTTTTTTCGGTGGTTGATTTTTGTATCGACCCTCGTTGATCCTTGAATTGTAAATTTTAAATATTCAGTTTATTAATAAAAGGCTGTGTGCATCAGTTTAAGCAGAGGCCGGAACTCACCCCATTTTGAAAAAAAAATTTATGCACAATAGCATTTCCTAATTGCATATTACATAGCCATGGACTTGATACATAAATTTCTTTTGCCAATATTACAGAGTGGACACCGGTGCCTGGGACGAACGGGTTCGCCGTCGTGGCAGGAGCGGTAGATCTTCCTCTTGGACTCCTTGGTCTCTGGGAAGAAGAGGGTCAAACGCTATCGAGCACAAAGCGGCCTTTTTTGCCGCGAATAGCTTCGTCTCGCGCGAAGCTTGGATTCACCATGCAGCTTGAGAAGGGCAATGCCAAGCCTGCTCTTCATTGATCCCCGAAACAGGAGGAAGAGACACAGACTTAGGATAACCTTCAACCGAACGCCATCACCTCGATAGCTTGAAAGGGGAAGGGAGGCAGAGACATGTCTCCTCCACTGCTCCGAACAAACCGCCCCCACCGCTGGAGGGCAAAACCACCACTGAACGCCAGGGCCACCCAGGGGCTGGTTCGACTCTCCTCGCCACCACGGCCGGCCGGAGGTATCGAAGTTCCTAGATGATTGGCGCCCCACCGTCCCTCCTCCTCGCCACCCCGGCCGGCCAAGAAGAACAGAGGATCTCCACACCCTATTGCTAGAAGGTGGCCAGCAACCACTTCTTTATTTAGGGAGGCGGTAGTTTCCCTCAGCATCTCAAGCTCCTGACATCGGAGCAACCAGAGAAGAGAGAGAGACCCTAAAGCAGACTAGATCTGGGCGCTAAGACCTGCTGCTCATTCTCCAACTACGGGGCAAAAAACCCACTACTGGCACATGGCCGACACTACTAGCTACCCTAGCTACTCCGGGGCCCCCCCTTCTCCATCTCTGGCCGGCAGCGCCGCCGGATAGGAGTCGGGGGCGGCCCGGTAAAGCTCGTGTGGCTACCAAGGGGAGAGAGCAAGAGCCGTGGGAGGGAAGGGGAAAGTGGTTCGTTTACGTCAGCCTGGGATTAAAGCAATTCTTGAAGTTGCTTGGTCTGATATTTGTGTATTTACCGGGAAGATACTTGTACAGGTACTACTCGTTGCACGCTGCGGGAGATGAGACTGCAGCATTTTCATTCCTTGCAATCCATCCAAGGATTTAAGGCGACGCTTGATTTTTTTCTGTTCCAGGTATTCCACACAGTAGTTTAATAGACCATGGTTCTACAACTTTTATTTCGAGTCCATTTGATTCATACAGTGCAGATGAATGGCTGCAGGGTTACCATCATTTGATTCATCCAATCTTTACTATTAAGGTAATACCCGTGAATGTCAGACGACGGTACATATAAAAAAACATTCCACTATTTTTTTTCTCTTAAAACTGTAGCTACGAAAAACCAGCAAACCCCCTCGCTCGCAACAAACTTGTATGTATGCCAATAAACTTAATCCCTTTTTTTTGTTGGTAATGTATTAATAGGCTACCTGGATAAGAAGATATATAAAAATAATTATGCGTATATGTTTATCCAATCCAAGAAAATCGGAAACGCAGCCATCAATAGACTAATCGGAAGAACACATGATAGGAGCGTAGGAGCGCGATCACAAGAGAAGCTAGGTTGTGACATCGTCACCACCTGGCGCGTGAAGTGCAAAGTCCACTTCTCGCAACTACTGAGTACAACGGAGGGCACTCTGGCATCATGCGCTCGGCAAGAAGAACGTCACCCGGTGACGAAGATGTGGCTAGCTTGACGTCTTGGAAGTTGGAACCTGTCTTGGTGTAGCCTGACTATGGTCGGCATCGTCGCCCGCGAATTCATGTTCATCCACAACGTAGTTGTCCTGTTTAATCTTCATGCGTTTGAACCTAGCTTGGGTCGAGTCGAGTAAGCAGCATAAGCAGTGTCACAAGCTAGGAGCAATCCCTGGATTCCTATAGACGAGTGTGGCCGCTCCGGTGAGGAATTCCGCAACGAAGACCGCATGGATACGGAAGGCAGGCTATCGAGGCGCCGATGGTAGGTGGGTGGGCAAGGGCGGCGAAGGGATATGGCCGTGCGGTGCAGACGAATAGCGTAACAGGGGAGGTGGTCGATGCAACGGGAAAGAAGACTAGAAGCGGAAATTAGGAAAAAAAATGATAGAAAAAGAAATGCTGATGTGTAGGCCCTTAGTGACATTCACATTTGCAATACTATTTTACGGGTTCTATTCTGCCAAATGCTCCCGTAATACCGTAAAACACCTTTTCAACACCCCTTATATGTGTTTTAAAGGTTGGATATATAAGGAATCTGTTAGAGTTACTCTTACCGAGTCCAACACAAGGAAATGAGGTGCAAACATAGTCTTTTCTTTTCAATGCATGTTGAAACTGACCAGTTTTAAATTAAGCGGTCTATGAGGTATATCTTTGTTAATAGATACTAATAATTAGTTGGACCATTGAGAATGATGTCACATTGAAATCCTTAATATATTTATTTATGGGGGGAGCTTTTTAGAATATTATGTGATTATCTTTCTAGGCAGGTGAATTCTTAGTTACGTTAAATTTATATATGAGAGGAAAAGAGAGAAACTTAAGAACCGTAGCGAAGCACAGGCATTCAACTAGTATAAGTAATGGAGATACACGGTTGGTAGTTAGCTCATCACTTCTAATTTGTTCCCGTGTAGGTAGTGTATGCTCCTAACAACGGACCATGGGCAATTCTAATATACAACCGTTGCGAAAGGTATGATGCTCCCTCCTTGTCGTGTATGATACAATGTGCTCTACGCTGCAGTAATATTGTGATGTTAAAGGGGTCGGTTAGTGCTTGCATGAGTAATTAAGTTAGTGGTTTCATGAGTGCTTTGCATGAGTACTCCAGGAAATTTACAGGTCAAAATATGTTGCCTAAATTATGTACTTATTTGAATTTATTGTCCCAATGAGTTGGCGATGTGGTTGTTTCATAGAAGGTCCAATATTATAATTTTACAGGATTTATACTATCTAGAAATCCTTCTAACAAAGATTTTGTTCAATCAAAACACCCTTGTAGATTGTGAGGTTACATGCAGATGCATGTTCTCATGTTCTACAAGCGTAAAACAAACTGCTTGTTCATGTTTCCACCTTACTACTTTAGTAAGATATAATCATGTGTTCTTTGATTTTTGAACTTATAGTATCATGCATGATTTTTTCTTCCTCAACAAAGAACGTGCGTTGCACGTGCAAGCTTACTAGTTAGTACAAAAGCATCATTATTTTTTTCATCTAAAGGACGATACGGAGTATAGTATTTTGCGTCTTCTTGCTGTTACCTTTACATTACACTAATTACTCAATAATACATTGGGCAATCATGCGAGATTTTTGTTAGAGGATTTCTTTTGTAGCACGACAAATCTCATAATTTCCTCTCGCCAATCAAAACAATTATGAATAATAAATTTTCATAGTACCTTGTAGGTCCCTTCATTTAATTATCTTGGTACTGTTCGGATATGCCGTGTCTTTGCACCATGTAAAGCTGTCTGCATTGGCCTCCTGGAAGTAGGAAGGGTCAATGAGTGGGTTCTCAGAACAACTAGGAGAAATGCTCAACGCGGAACGTAATGTTGCCATTTTTTACATGATTCAGTTCACACATTGGAAGCGGTAACTAATCCTGCATATGTTCGGCGCTACACTATTGTCTATAGCAACCATATTTCTGGTGACCATTAGTGGCGGTCTGACACATAGACTTGCGGATAGAGCATGGTTTAATACCGATGACTAGTTTATTTCTCAAACACAAATGAAAATACATGATTTGTATTAGAATATTATCAAAATGTGTTAGAATACGTCATGGGAACTAAAAAAGGAAAAGGAAAACTAATACTTATCCAGACGGTGAGAATACTGGTGCCTCATGTATCCTGAATTTTCTCACATTGAAGAATATCGAAACAAATTGCCGACCACTGCGCATGAGGAAAAAAATCAACAGGGAATATGTGAAAGAGAACTCATGATTCATTTACCAACCAAAACTTTCCTGTCACTGAACCAACATATGCTGATGGAGTGTTAGTCAAAATATGTTGATGAAGTAAGACAGTGTGTCAGCTAGTGTATTCGCAGTTGTCTTAAGATACCTGAAAGCAGAACAATGAAACTGCTATCTGGTAGTTGTCAAGAATTTTTAATTTGGCGATTCAAACACGGTAATAGGCTTTTCTTTCCCTGTTGTAGTATACTTTTGCTATGCAGCTTGTTTGGTTTCCAGCCCACAATTTATTCATTCTAAATGCTAGAAATTATTGGGGCTTTACCAGAGTTTGGTTTGGCATGTTGAGGCAATAACCCAAAATCAAGAACACGCACAAGCTGCGCATGTCTTCATTCATTAAGATAGAAAGGAGTTTTGATGTACAAGAACGAGCCCAAATCACAACTCGATCTGGCTCTCCACCGTCCGCAAAACAAAAGCATCTACGTTACATCTCGCGAAACCCCACTGTGAATCCCCTCCAATATACAAACACGCAGGATGTGTCTCACCCAGCGCGTGTGTCCTGGCGACAAGGCGGGCGACTGGGAGGTCGCCGTGCCCCACCGCCGCCGCCGTCGTAAGTCCGCCACCCAAGGGGGGCGCCGGGACTCGGCGGTGTGTGGCCCGCCGACGGGGAGTAGGTTCTCCCCCTTGGCCGGGGAGGATGCGCCGTGGGTGGAAGCTCTGAGTGTGGTGTCTTCGCGAGATCTGGATCTGGAGGTCGACGAGCCCTCCGAGGGAGAGGAAAGACCTTGCCCTAGCGTTCGTTGCCTGGGCAACTTCTTCGCGCCGCCGTGGGTGGGCGCCGTCGTGCAGGATGCTGCCGCGCCGCGGCCTCCTTTGGAGAGTGAAGGACCTGCACTGGCGCCGCCGGTGCTCGGGGAAATGGAGTTCCCCCCGCTGCCGTCTGTGGGGTTGCCGCGGGTTGCGCCTCCTCCGTCGTCCGCGGTGCGGCGGGAGCTTGCGCAACCGCGCCGTCAGATGTTTCATGTGGGGGAGGTGATGGTCCCTCTCCCCGCGGATGGAGCGCTGCTGCCGGCGGCGCCGCCGTCGCCCCCCGGCCCTGCTCTGGAGGGTAGCCAGCGGGAGGTCGGGGAAACCCTACCGGGCCCTCCTGGATCGCTGGGCCGTGCTGGGCCTGCTGGGCCACCTGGGCTGGGCCTGGTCGACAGGCCCCTTCGCAGGGGTATTCCTGGACGAGGCTCGGGGCCGTCCGATACCTCCCACGTGTCCGTTTCTACCGACCAAGGGCCAGATGCTTCCTCACTCCAGTCTTTTGCCGTTTCTACCCCCCCTCCGAAGCCTTTTAAGTGGTGGTGGCTCCCCCCGGGAACCCTAGATCTGAATCTTGGATTCCCAGCCCCTCCTCGCGACGTGCGCCGCCACCTCCACTTAGCCCAGACCCTAACCCTAGCCAACCCCATCGAAGGTGTTCCTCCCTCCCTCGCGCCGATGGATCGGAACTACGCCTACGGGAAGCGCTCCTTCGAAGATTCCCAGGGTGACTACCGCCGCAAGCGAGATCAAGACCTCAGGCAGAAGCTCGAGCGGGAGCAGGAAGAACAATACCGGCAGCAGCGAATTCGAGATCGTGATGGGGACCGAGCGGGTAGCTCGTCCTGGCGCCGTGACGAGGAGCGATCCCGGCAGGACCGTCTTCCTCCTCCCCCTCCTGGACCGCGAGGGCGCGAGCCAGGCAGGCCCCCGAACAAGAAGGCTCGCCGGCAGCCGCGTACTCCGCAAGGGCCGGGCCCCTCTGCCCTGACCGCGGACGGCTCTGCCTCTGGGGTGGCAGGGCCGGCTAATCCCGCGCACATAACGTGCTACAACTGCGGCAAACAAGGTCACGTCCAAGCTGAGTGCACTGACGACCCCTTCTGCGTCAACTGCAAGCAATCCGGCCACCTCTCGGCGATGTGTGCCGCGCTCTCCAAGGCCCTGGCTCCCTTTTGGGCTGGCTATGGGGATGGCCAGCAGGGTTTCATGTGCTGTGAGGTGCCCCCTGAAGAACTTCAGCAGCCTACTGCCAACTCTGCCACCGTCATCATAGAGCAAGGCCGGTTGACAGAAGAAGAAGTCGAGGCGGAATTCAAGGACCTTGTCGATGAAAACTGGGACTGGCAGGTGCGCCAGCTCAGCCACTCTGACTTTGCGGTTGTGTTCCCCTCCAAAGAGAGTCTGAGGATTGCCATCAGAGGTGGAGGCCTGACCCTCCCTTCAAGCAAACTCAAGGCCCTTATCACGGTCCAAGTGGGTGACCCTCTGGCCTCTGAGACCCTGGTGGAGACTTGGGTCCGCCTCATCGGAGTTCCTCCTCCTCTCAGACATGCAGATAGGCTGCTCCTTTGCACCCGCGAGCTGGGACGTCCGATCGGGGTGGACGCGCAATCCCTTGAGCACCCCTCCGCACCTATCCGCATGTCGTGGGATGCCTTGCGCCGGTCAAGATCCAGGAGTTCATCACAGTGTTCGTCAACATGCAAGGCTACCGCATCCGCGTCGAGCGCGAAGAGGATCTCAGGAATGACTCCCCACCCCTGGCCCCTCCGCCGGTGGAAGACAAAAGGGGAGAGGAAGACAAGGATGAAGACTACGAGGAGACTGATGAAGATCGTTGGGACGGACGTCGCGGTCGTCACCGCAAGAATGACGTGGAACCTTCCTCAGCCCCGGCGGGAGGGGCTGGCGGTACTGGCCGTAAGTCTGTGCCCCTTCTGCCTTCAGATATGAGTGTACAAGACCCAGCTGCCCCTTCATCGCGCTCGCTCAAGACCGCGGTGCACCTGCCCGCCTCGGTGTTCTCGCAGTACGGCTCAAATCTCACTAAAGACGGGGACATCTTCCCAATGGTGGCAAAGATCATGAGTTCTGCGGTGGTGCAACCTCAACCGCAAACCCCCCCAAGCTCCTTCGACTCCGACACTCAACAAGCTTCCTTGTCCATAATCTGTAACACTCCTGAGGACCCTATGGAGGCGGAGCAGTGCGAGCCTACGCCCGGGAAGGCACTCAGGATGTCACAAGAGGACAGGGAGGCTGCGGGGCTGGGGAGCCCCTCCCCTTTGGCTGCCAAAGAACAGCTCCTGCGGGACAGTGAGAAGAGGAGCAAGAACAATCACGACAGGCCATCACGGAGACTCATGCTTGAGATGGCGCAGGCGGCTGATACCACGGTGGTAGACCAGAACTCCCCTGCTGGCACCGTTGAACTCCACCGTGCGCCTGCGATTGTGCACAACTCCTCTGTTCGCCAGCTGCTTCTCGAAGATTCGCCCATCCCGGAACTGGGCGCCACGGTGGCGAGGGCTCCTCGCTCCAAAGCTGTTCCGGCACATGCGGAACGAAAGAGCGCCAGGGGCAAGGGCATCTCGGACGGACCGGTCTTGGAGCGCGCGGTGCGCATCGCGGCGGACAAGAACGACATGACCAAGTCGGTGGCGGCCAAGACGGCCTCAACCTCTTCTTCTCCGCAGATCCTAGGTACGTCTCCCCTTGCTGAGTTTACTGCCTTCCAAGACTCTTCGGTTGAAGACCTGCTTCGTGTGGCAAAGGATAGCTGTATTCTCTTTAAATCAGTTGATAAGTCACCGGCGCAACTGGTTGCTCTCATCCAAGCTAAAGAACTAGCTCAGGCGGAGTTAGCTGCAGCTAGACAGAAGGTAGAGGAAGAGGCGGCCAAGAAGAAGGCCGAAGAAGCGCAAAAGGGTGCTCCGGATTCGGCGCCTAGTGAGGTCCCAAGGGGGGATCTCGCCTCTGAGGGAGAAGTGCCCAGAAGATCACCCATCAGGTCAAAACGCAGAAGGGCTGCGTCCAGACCAAACCCTATTGGTTCTCGCCCTCTAACCCGCCGAGCACGGGCTCTGCAGTTAGTTTCCCAATGAGATGCCTTTTCTGGAACATCCGAGGTTTCGGCAGGAAGGGGCGCCGAACCCTCTTAAAGGATTACCTGCGCCTTCATAGGATCGATGTTGTCTTGTTGCAGGAGACCATCAAACAGGATTTCACTGACGTGGAGTTACGAAGCCTAGAGGTTGGGGAGAATTTTTTCTGGGCCTGGTTGCCAGCTAATGGTCACTCGGGCGGGATGCTCATTGGAGTGCGTGATAGTGTCTTCGAAGTGGGATCGATAGACAAGGGCCAGTTCTACATTAGCGTGGCGGTCCTTCACAGGGCGACGAACCGCACGATGGATTTCATCGGCATCTATGGACCGGCTGACCATGGGAGGTCGAGTCTGTTCCTTCAAGAGATCTCCGACAAGGTTGCGGCGACGCCTAGGCCCCTGATCATGGGTGGCGATTTCAACCTGATCAGGGCCGCCGAGGACAAGAATAACAATAACCTTAATTGGCCGTTGATGGACTTGTTTAATGCAAACATTGCGGCTTGGGCCCTCAGAGAAATTCCTCGCACAGGGGCGAGGTTCACATGGACCAACCGCCAGCTTAATCCGGTGCGTTCTGCTCTTGACAGAGTGTTTGTCTCTCCGTCGTTTGAAGCTTTGTTCCCCCGGTGCTCCCTTTCGGCAGAGACAAGCCTGGGTTCGGACCACACGCCTTTGGTGTTTGACACGGGAGAAGGCCTCCCGGTCCGCAGCAACCGCTTCTTCTTTGAAGCTAGTTGGTTAGAAAGGAGTGATTTTCGCCCGCTCGTTCAAGCTACCTGGGAGGGCCTCAGCGAGCGAGTTCGCGGCAGAGACATAGTGGATTGGTGGAATTTTATGAGTGCGGGACTCAGACAACACCTAAGAGGATGGAGTCACAACCTGGGCCGTGACTCTAAAGAAGCAAAGGCGACCCTTCTTTCTCAGATCTCTCAGCTTGATCTCCAAGCAGACGCTGGGGGTTTGGACGAAGAGGGCTGGGCTGCTAGATACCACCTTGAAGAGCAGTTGTTACATCTTGTTAAGGTGGAGGAGGAGTACTGGAAACAACGTGGGAAGACCAAGTGGGCCCTGCAGGGAGATGCAAATACGGCTTATTTCCACGCTGTGGCTAATGGACGAAGGCGTAAGTGCCAGATCACAGTGCTCAACACCCCCCTTGGCCCTATTACGGACCAGCGGCTTATCCAGGATCACGTGTATGCCTTCTATCGTGAGCTGCTGGGCTCCTCCGCAACTAGGTGTTGCGGGCTGGCGCCGGAGACCTGGTCTGATCAACAGCGGGTTTCGTCGGAAGAAAACGACGGCCTGGCTCTCACCTTCTCAGAAGCAGAGCTGGAGTGTCTTGTCAATGATATGAAGTCGAATACCGCTCCGGGTCCCGACGGTCTCCCAGTGATTTTCTTTAAGTCCTTTTGGCCCTTGGTGAGGCGGGGAATTCTGCATATTCTTAATGACTTTGTGCTGGGGCGCATCGACATTGCTCGTCTCAACTTTGGGATCCTCTCCCTTATCCCCAAGGTCCCGGGCGCGGACCAGATCACCCAATACCGCCCTATTGCTTTGATCAATGTCATCTTCAAAATCGTTTCCAAAGCCTACGCTTCCCGGATGGATCCGGTGGCCAATAGAATCATCGGCCCACATCAGACTGCCTTCATCAAAGGCAGAAATATCCTTGATGGGCCCCTTGCGCTGATTGAAATCATCCACGAGATTAAGACCAAGAAGCTTGGAGGGATCCTCCTTAAGCTGGATTTTGAAAAAGCATACGACAGGGTAAATTGGGATTTCCTTGCGGAGGTGCTTAGAGGCAAAGGTTTTGAGGAGGGTTTCATCCACCGTATCTCCCAGCTAGTGGCTGGAGGTCAGACGGCTATCTCGATCAATGGGGTGATCGGACCGTTTTTCCGTAACAAACGAGGGGTCAGACAAGGGGACCCCCTCTCTCCGCTACTGTTCAACTTCATTGGGGAAGCTCTGTCTGCAATTCTTTCTGCTGCCGGGAGGGCGGGCCACATTCATGGTGTAGTGCCGCACCTGATTCCTGGAGGAGTCTCCCACCTCCAATACGCGGACGATACCCTTATCCTCATTCAAAATTCGGACGAGGACATCGCTAATCTGAAGTTTCTCCTCATGTGCTTCGAAGATATGTCGGGGTTAAAAATCAACTACCACAAGAGTGAAGTTATTGTCATGGGGCAGCCTGCTAGGGACCAGAAGCTTATTGCCAACAAGCTGAATTGTAAACTGGGAGCATTCCCGTTTATCTACCTAGGGCTGCCAATCTCGGATAGAAAGCTCTCGCTGGAGCAATGGTTGTTCCTGGTGAGGAAATTAGCGGTTAAGGTGGAACCGTGGCTGGGAAAACTCATGTCCTCGGGTGGACGTTTAATCCTTTCCAACGCTTGTCTTGACAACTTGCCTATGTATGCCATGGGGTTGTTCCTTCTCCATGACGGGATTCATGCGAGGTTCGACACTCATAGGTCCAAGTTCTACTGGGAAGGTTCGGGGCCAAAACGCAAATATCATATGGTTAATTGGCCCACGGTGTGCAGGCCAAAAGAACTTGGGGGTCTTGGCCTGCTCAATACCAAGAAAATGAACCAGGCCCTCCTTCTCAAATGGGTGTGGAGGTTGTACCAACAGGAAGACACCATCTGGGCGCGTTTGATCAGAGCTAAGTATCGCGATGCCACCGACATTTTCAGTGGGAATGGCCATGGGGGATCACAGTTTTGGAAGAGTCTCCACAAAGTGAAACACCTCTTTAAAGTGGGAGCGAAACACTTGGTGCGGGATGGGCACCGTACCAATTTTTGGTTGGATTGGTGGATCGAGTCGAGACCGCTCAAGGAGGTTTTTCCGCACCTTTTTGCGATCTGTGAGGACGATAGGGTGTCGGTGGCAACGGCCCTTCAAGGGGAAGGGCTTGCCATTAGATTCCGCCGCTCCCTGGATCAGGAAGGTACGAGGCAGTGGAGGAACCTGTGTAACTTGGTGGAGCATGTGCCCCTTGTTCACGGCATGGACCAGATTCGCTGGCATTTGGACAGCTCAGGCCTGTTCTCCGTGAAATCGCTATACTTCAAGATGTCGCAGGGCACGTCGGTGGCCCACTTCAAGGACATGTGGGAGTCCAGGGTCCCTTTAAAGATCAAAATCTTTTCCTGGCAGTTGGCGCTGGATAAGCTCCCCTCTAACCTTCAGATCGCAACTCGCCATGGCCCTTCGACGGGATGTTGTGCCTTATGTGGGGCTCCGGAGGACGCGACCCACATCTTCTTTAGCTGCTCCTTGGCGCAATTTGCTTGGGCGGTGCTGCGACAGTTGTTGGGTTGCAACTGGAGGCCAGCTAACTTCCCACAATTTCATGCTATTCTGTCGGGTTTTGCGGGCTATTCCCGCCGCATCTTGTGGGCCCTGTTTTTAGCTCAATCGTGGGCGCTTTGGACGATCCGCAACAAACTATCTATCGATAAGAAAGTCATTAACCACCCCGCTGATTTTATCTATAAAACTGTGATCTTTCTGCAGCTCTGGAGGCCCAAGTTCAAGGGGCTGGAAAAGGAAGGACTCTGCTGGATGGAGCGCGAGGTGCGGGAGCTCTACGTCTCCATGAAGCCAAGAAGAGGAAGCAGTGAAGCGTCGACGTCGCCAACCCCCGCACGTGCTGCGCTTGCGCTGCCTTAGTCTAGTCCGGCTTTACCACCTTGTTTTCTTATGTTTTGGCGAAGCTGTATGCCGCAGCATGTATGACTGTTTGGTGTGAACCTTGTGCTACCTGGGCTTTATTAAGTTAAAGTCGGGCAATAAAGTTGCCTCGTATCTAAAAAAAAAAAAACCCCACTGTGAACCACTCCACCCGCCAGGCCTGCCTGCCTTGCGATCGAATTCCGCAGCGATCCGCCTGCAAAATCCCCCGTATGTGGGTTCGTTGACTTCTTTCGTTACTCTATCGCATTCTTGGTGATGTTTTTTCTTAGATAGGAACAATCATCCCTGTCAGCTAGCCAGGGGAATCTACTGTAGGCTTCTGCTCTCAAAATAAGTCAATGTGATTCTCCAGGATAATTTCATTTTCTCTATATTTTTGATTCCTTTTTTGCCATGGGTGGCACGCAAACATGAACAGTGTACAATTAATAGCTGCCAGAATCCAGTTTCGTATGTACTAGTCTAGTTCGCAAAAAAGACAGATTATTGTATTCGAGCAATTTGTTCGGATTGGGGCTACTGGTTCTTACTTCTCAAATCAGAAGTTCGTGAAGGGGCAAAAATAAGTATCCGATATGTCCACGAGATCAATATTTTAAGAAGCATAAGTTCAGTGTTGCAGGAGAGGAGTCATGGAATCAGGTACAGACAGTTGCCATGCACCTGTCTCTTTGGAATGTACCTAATTTTGTTCATTATTAGTATGTGTAGTTAAGAAAAAAACAGTAAAATCATGACAGTGTCATTACGTCGCCGCCGAAGGCCAATTTCCAGAACAATGCTCAGTTTATTGATGCTTTCGTTCTGTTCTCCTTAAGAAAAACTATGACAAGTTGTAGCCTGCTTCTGCCGTACGAAATTGATTTACTTATTGTGTACTTGTACTGCTGTGAGAGCTAGCTGTGGCATCTATGTACTGTAACTAAACTTGCCCTGCAGCCTATTTCTTTCAGGTGTGAAAATATAAACATAATTTATATCCCAAAGCATGCTTCCTAATGCAAAATTAATTTTTCTACAATACCTTGTAAGGCACATTCTCATTGATTGCATACATGACAATGTCACACGACAGTTTTATATGTTCCTGACCCTCAAGCATGCCTAATGCATCTTCGGCTGGTCTGGGAATGCCTTGCCGCCAATTCCAATTACAGATTCCTTCTTTACAGGGTGCATGAAACACAAGAACCAGATGCAATCATAGATACTATATAGAATAATAAATATAGAATATATATCATAGAATCAGGAGCAGTAGCAGTAGCAGAATTAGCTAGCTGTTGCAGCAGAAGACAGGCATTGCTCAGAAAAGCCTGGTCCCAAGTCCCAACCTTGAAGGCCACCCTGATCCCACCAATCACTCGCTGCCGCATTACCCTGCACGATGTTCCTCCCTTCCCTTTTTCTTCCCTACATGTTCAGATCAATCTCCGAGGAGCTGCCATCATCTGCCTCTTCTGGCTCTGCTGCTGCCTCTGCTTCTTGCTCTGCCTGCATCCGCCGCAGGAATGGGAACGTTCTCTTGTCCTGCACCGGCTGCTCGACGGTGTAGTCGCGGTGGTGGTGGCAGTTCATGCTGGTGTAGAGCCTCTTTGATCCGGCGGCTTTGCTCTCTGCGTCCGACGAGGACGACGTCACGCAGCTGCTGTCGACAGAGCGGTGTCGCCGCTGCAGGGACGAGGAGGAGAGGCACTCTGTGTCCGCCGCGGAGACGAGCTCCGAGAACTCCGGCTTGGCGGCCTCGGGCGAGCTGGCCAGGCAGTTGTCGGCAAGGACCTGCTGCGCCCTCCGCAGCACGGACTGTAGGTACCTCCCCTGCGCCTCCATTCTCAGCTGCAGGTGCCTCTGGACCTGCCATGGACAGAACAAATCAACGGCCGATCAGCTCAGCTACCAAGAACTGACGATCACAACAAACAAACTCTCGAATTTTTGGGGTTTAATTTCTGTACCTCTATCTGCTCGAAAAGCTTCCTCTGCACCTCCCTCTGCATCTGCATCTGCATGGAAGGATCACAGAGAGCATCTTTGGCATCATCGTCGTCGTGGGCTTCTCCGTCGGCGCAAGCAAATGTATACGACGCAGTGGTGCTATCGTCATGGCACAGGTTGGGCTGTCTCTCGGACGAGGATGATCGCTCGTTGAGGCTTCCAACGTTGTCCCCGAGGTTTCGGCTCACCGCCAGCCGATACTTCTGCAGAAATTATTAGAGGTCAACTTCACATGATAATTCAGTGCTCTCTAGACAGATAATTCAGCTTTAGTGTGGACGCACCTGGAGGTGGCTCTTGAGATGGTACAGGGTGAGCCCTTGCACGCCCATGGCCCTCAGCACGGACTTGGGCGTCGCTCCTGAAATGCCAACCAACGATCAGACACAGAAGACTGATGGCGAACAAGCATGCACGTCGGCGAATGATCGATCGATCGACTTACTCTCTGCGCCGCCGAGCTCGGAGACGGCGCCGACGAACTGCTGGTGTAGCTGGCGCGTCCACCTGAGCCGCGTCCTGGCCTCGCCGCCGCCGTGCTGCTGATCGGGGGATGACATTTCCAGCGCGCCCAGCACCGTGCCCTGTACTGCCGCAGGATCAGCGGCGCGTGCAGCATAAATGAGAAGCCGCGGTGAGCCGGCGACAGACCGGAGATACAGGCGATCCCTATCTCTCGGTGGTGGCAAACAGCAGTTGCAGAGAGAGGCAGAGGTCACTAGCAAATGCGCATGCACACAGCACAGCACACTTGGAAGCCGGGCGACGCTGCCTCTTATAGAGTGGTGGCTAATCCTCAGTTGGTTCCTTTCCTTGGACTCCACTACTCAGATATATTCCCCCTCCTCCGATTCCTCTTCCTCTTCCTCCCTCGTCGATCGTGTGATCAAGGCCGGCCGGCCGCGCGAATGTGCGAGGGAATATAGCGCATGAGGTAGCTGGGGCCGGCCATCTTTTGCACCTCGAGGCCACGTCACTCGCACCTAGTCGGTTGCCCCTTTAGCTTTCACTTCTTTGACCTGAAAGGGAGGGAATCTTTGGGAGGCAGTAGGCAGGGGAAAGCAAAACAGTTCAACTGCAAGGTTCTCTCCTACTACTCTCTCATCGAAAGGATAGAGAGAGATCGAGAGAGAAGAAGAAAAACTGTAGGTATGAAAGAAAAGATGAAGGAGAGAGATATGGAGGTGGAGAAAAGAGGCCGGTGTTTGTGCATTGTTCTCTTGCTGTTTTCTCACACTTGTTCACCGTCTCCTCTTTGTTGGATTCTCGCTGCCCCACCACCACGGCACCTTGAACAACGCGGCCATGCTAGCTACTTTCCCTGAACACCAAAATTGCTTTCAAGTGAAGGTAGGAAAAGGAGCAATCTCTCACTGATTTCACTGCCTGCTCTGAAATCGCTGAAACAGAAATTGAAAATAAGTAGAAAATAGAAAGGATATCGAGATACAGAGAGAGAGGTGAGTGCCAGCATCTTGTAGTTAAAAGGCCTGGGTAGAAATGTGTAAAGCCAAAGGGGGGAATAAACCTTTGCATGCGTCTTCACAGCCCGGGCGCACTACCAAAATAGTACTGTGATGCAATTGGCAAACTGCCTTTGGCTTTTCTGATGATAGGGGAATCAAGGAATCTAATCCAGATCTCAAGAGAGCACGGAACTAATCGACACTTAGCTATCCGGACGGATCAAAAGGAAGCTTCTGTTGTTGAAATAACAGGTACACTCCGCTCCGTAGGTATATCTGTTTAGCTGTGCATACATACGTATGCCCGCGTGCTTGTGTGAGCGGTGACCGAGACAATCAGACAGTACCGCATGCTCAGATAATCACTTGTAGTTTGCTCGGCCGAACACAGTTTTTTCTTTTTTTTGACAGAAACACGGTGCTTGATTGATGAAACGACATCAATATAATGGAAATGGTGAATGGAACCTGGGTACGCGCGCACCCGTTTACGCAAAGTTCAAAATAATGCTATTTAAAAGTTTCAAAAAAATGTGAAGTAAAATTTTGCATGTATATACTATGTTGATACTTACTCGTGTGTGTTTTCACGGAAAAATACCATTGTATGTGACCTACACAAAAATGACAAAATGCAAATTTCTATTCCTGTGAATAGTACAAATCCTGTTCACTATTCTCATTTGGACACTTTGTCATTTTTATGCAGGTCACACACAATGGTATTTTTTCGTGAAAACTTACATGAGTAAGTATCAACATAATATGTACATGCAAAAATTTACTTCACATTTTTTTGAAAATTTTTAAATAGGGATTTCTATTTTCGTGCCCTCAGTTCCTTAGTTGTACTCAGTTTCCCCCAGCTCCTTAGTTTTTCCTCAGTTTTACCCCCAAACGTTTGTCAAAACCCGCGAAGCAACTCAGACGGCAGGATTCCCGTTTAGTTGACCGTTCTGTCACGTGTGGGGCCGCGTCGTGTGGGGCGTGTGGGCCCGCGTCGCGTGGGGCTGGTAGAAAGGGACCGCGTGGGACAGGACGAGAAGCGTTTGGTTGCACGTGAGCAGGAGCTGGGTTCTGTCTCTCTCGGCCCCAAATTGGCATTATTTAGTGCACCTTTTTCCCCTCTTTCTCTCTGTCCTTTTCACCAAATTAGTATAAAATCTAGAGAAGCTTGCATTTCTGACTTTCTTCAATTATTTGTGCCTTTTGGCCCTCGTTGTTTGCCCAATATGGCAGCAAATCTAGTACTCCCTCTGGTCCATATGTATGTAGTTAAATCTAGAAGCAAATCTCCAGGATAATGTACGATAAATTCACAGTCATAGTAAATCAAGAAAACTAAGTACGGCCAACAAAATATAGTAGACTAGGGATAGATAATCCCTAGATAATATGGATAGATAATAGGCTGCATACACAGCAGCCAACATAGTAACAGGTTCTTCACAGCACCATCATATTAACATAACAACAAGGGATCCCTAGCTAACAACAAAGGGATCCCAACAACAAACTAGGAGGCAGCAGCAGCAGCACACGTCCAGGGACTCCGCCTACCCCATCCGGCTCGCCTCCACTTGTTGCTCTTGCTCCCCTTGGGAGCCTTGGGCTTGAGCGGAGGCATGCGGCCGGCGGAGATCTCCACCCGCTGCAAGCTGCGGAGGTGCATGCCGAGCGCCCTGTGCTTGGCGCGGAAGGAGTGGACGTTCACCGTCGTGCCGACGTTGGGGAAGGTGTTGCCGATGTTCTCAGCATGCGTGACGAGGCAGTTGAAGTCCGTGGCGCCGAGTCTCCTGGTGCAGAAGGGGCACCTGTACACCTCCTTGGCGAAGTAGGAGATGTACTGGCCGACCTGCAGCCTCCGCAGCACCTGGCGAGTCTTGACGTCCTCCTCCTCTTCGTCGCTCCGACGTCGCTGCCAGACATCTGATCCATATCAAACAGAAACTAGTGAATGAGTTGCAACGATGACTAACGTACATGATAACAAAGTTAAGAAAAACAGAGTCAGCCTCAGTTAGAGTGGACATGATTATATATCTACAGGGAAGGTGTTAGCGAACTAAAGCTCATGCACAACAGATTTGTACACAGCAATGGTTCGCTGAACCCTCCCTGTAAAAATTTGTGCCCAACCATTCATCATAGGCAAAGAAACAGATTCTAGATCTGAACTAGATCTAAACTTGAACACATTCGAGATTATTTGCAAAATTAAACGGTTGATATCTTTTGATTAGTGCATAAAATAACTGATTGAGATCCCATGATTACTTGCATAAATTAACTGATTGAGATCCAATATTACTTGCATAAATTAACCGAACAGCCGAACCCCAAATCTTAAACGAAATCAAGAAGTGATCAAAACAAAATGGAATAAAATCGGCGCAAATATTAGCCCAATACTCATCCATCTACAGATCCATCTACACCAGCAAAAATAGGGTTCAAAAAGGAATGGGGAACAAAAAAGGAAGCAAACCGTAGTTACCTCGTTCCATGGGTCCTCCAGGGAGGTGTCGTAGGGGTTCGGGGGCGGGACGTACGGCACGGGGTCGTAGGGGTCGACCCATCCCGCCGGGATCTGACTGCCACCGGCGGCAGCAGCGTCCGATGCACCGGCGGCGGCGGCGGCGGCGGAGGCGTCGTCGTCCGTATAGGGGACGGCGCCGAAGATGGAGGCGTCGCGCTTTGCGCCCACCTCGACGATGGGATTGGCATTCTCCTTGTCCATCTCTACGGCGGAGGAAGAGGAAGAGGGAGAGGGAGAGGGTTTTTTGCTTTGGAGAAGATGATGGGACGTGAGAGAGTTGGCGATGCGTGAGCGAGTGAGAGTGACAGAGAGAGTGCGAGGAGGCGTCTATAAAGGCGAGGGGTGGTTAATGCGACCCGCGTCCTACGCGTGCACCGGTGCACGTCTGCACGTCTTGGACTTCTGCGCGACACGCGTCCACGATTGCACGTCTCGACTTCTCCACCGCGACCCGCGTCTACGCGTCAACAATTGCACGTGTCCTCGAGTCTAACCCTGGAAATTTAGATATACTCAGGTATACCCTCGAGTCTTATACTAGCATTTTTTGTGTGCTCAATTTTCCCCTCGAGTGCTAATACTGGCTAGTGCAATATACTCAGTTTTACCCTCAAGTGGCTGGTCAACAGAGAGTCAACAAATGGGATTAACTAGTTAAATGAGTCATTTAATGTGCAAAAAAATCCTAAAAAGAGTGGCACTTACTCATGGAGTCTTTACCACAAATTGCCACTTCTCAAATCATAGATAAATCATAGATAAATCAAGTTTTACCACAAATTGCCACTTCTCAAATCACCTAGTAGCTATGAAGGTGCATGGTTTTCCACAACAAGCCCTTCCCAAAACAGCTTCCCCCAAATCATACTTTGTCTAAATGAGGCCACAATTCTCACACTGATGTATATTGGTATTGCAAATAGTTTGAGGTAGGCCAAGATGGGTTTCATTGTACAAAACACACATTTTCCATTTTTCAAATCTCAAATTTGAATCCCTTAGTCTGTTTACTACTCAGGTGCCCTTGGTTTCTTGATAGTACTCAGTTTTGCCCTCTCTCTTCACAAATTCTCGCAGACGTGCATCATCGCCCTGATTGGTCTAGCCCATGTCACGCGGATCGTGCCCGCCGACCGTTGATCGTATGATATAGGGAGGATAACCCCTCTCTCTCTGTTGGCGGTTAATTAGCTTCCACCCTCTAAGTATGCGAAGGGCGGTTTTCATTATTTTTCACGCGCTAAAAATTATAAACTATTTTAGGCGTTACTTTTCACGCAAAAAATGATAAACCATCAACAATTTGTTGTAGCCATTACTTTTCACGCAAAAAAATGATAAACCATCACCGATTTGTTGTTGCCATTACTTTTCACGCAAAAAATGATAAACCATCAACAATTTGTTGTAGCCATTACTTTTCACGCAAAAAATGATAAACCATCACCGATTTGTTGTTGCCATTACTTTTCACGCAAAAAAAATGATAAACCATCACCGATTTGTTGTTGCCATTACTTTTCACGCAAAAAAAATGATAAACCATCACCGATTTGTTGTTGCCATTACTTTTCAAAAAAAAATGATAAACCATCACCGATTTGTTGTTGCCATTACTTTTCACGCAAAAAATGATAAACCATCAACAATTTGTTGTAGCCATTACTTTTCACGCAAAAAAATGATAAACCATCACCGATTTGTTGTTGCCATTACTTTTCACGCAAAAAAATGATAAACCATCAACAATTTGTTGTAGCCATTACTTTTCACGCAAAAAAAATGATAAACCATCACCGATTTGTTGTTGCCATTACTTTTCACGCAAAAAAATGATAAACCATCACCTAATTTGTTACAAAAGCTGGTTTCAGTGAGACCTAACCAAGTTTGGCATACATGATGGCATACCTATAACAACAAGGAATATCTAAAAGGGAAAGTTTCAGAAAATTTGAAATTTAGGGTGAAATGATGCCATACATGATGCTGTTTTTCGAGGTTTTGACCTGAAAATCAATTGGGTATTATAAAGGGAAATAAAAAGTTCGAAAAATGTAAAAACGAAACAATCTATCTATCTATGTATAGAAGATCAGCTGTATGAAATTTGAGGTTATTTAGAGAAGGTAGAAAAAATCACCTTGTTAGAAAAGCTGGTTTCAGCGAGACGAAACGGCATGCGCTTAAGCAAAGTGATTTTTTCGAACATCTCCAAATGACCACAAATTTTCCATACATGATGCCATACGTGTAACAACAAGGAACCCTATCTAAAAAGTGTCAAAAAGTTTGCCCAACCGTATAGCTCTATCAAAAAGAACCTCACCATGGCGCTAGTATAATTTTGGGATAGTTACAAACTTTCGTTACCTAACCTTCAACATGAAACTTGTTTCAAATTCATTTTGGCCTACGAGAAACAAATCCCAACTTGATTCGAGCACCACGACTCCAACGATGCCGATGCCGATATCGGCATGGTCAACGGCTATGCTCGCCGCTGCTAGGTCAACGTCGGATGCACCCTCAATCCCGTCCCCTCATTCGATCACGACACACCAGAGATACCGCCGAGGCCAATGCCGAACGTACATGCGATGCCAATGCCGAACATGCATGCACGCCGCTGTGGGCACGGCCACGCCGACCCGCTATGCTGGACGCGAGGTCTTTCCCTTCGCCACCACACTCTCCTAGCACCCACCTATACACGCCAGAAAGGAGAGACACTAGTTTTCTCTACATTGCTCGTGTTCGTGTCCGACACGGTCAGTCAAAGTTTTGACGTAGTCTTCGATGTCGTCGACCATTTCTTCTCTTCTTTGCATGGTTAAACGCGTCTAGTTCATATCTATCTAATGCGTCTGGTCTCGCCTCATGCAGTTCATTGTGGACGTCGATCTCATCTCGGCACCCCGCATGCCACCTCCTCCGTGCCATCGCTGTAGAGCTCCATTTAAAAATCTAATCCTACCCGTGTATTGCCCCTTGTATCAGCGTCATGGCCCCACTTGTCATTCGATATACCGAAGCCCCACTCGTTCGCGTTTTGGTCAGGGATACAGCGATGCTTACGGTCAAACAAAGATGGATGGTCTGACGTGTCTTTGCGGGCTCTACGTGGCCCCACTAGTCGAAGATAACGGTCAACCGTCGGGCAACTGGCCGTTACATCACGTGTGATGGTTTCAGACAAAAGTTTGGGTAAAACTGAGGAAAAACTAAGGAGCTGGGGAAAACTGAGTACAACTAAGGAACCGAGGGCACGAAAATAGAAATCCCTTTTAAATAACATTTTTTGAACTTTTCGTAAACGGGTGCGCGCGCACCCAGGTTCCAAACGTCCGGGTCGATCAATATAACCAGTATATAAGAGTTTCCCGACTACAGACAATCGAGAACAATATAAAAAACTGTTGGCTTCCTTTTTTTTGGCGAATAAAAACTGTTGGCTTTCTTTTTTTTTTTGCAGGGGAAAAAGAGATTTTATTAAGCATCCAGAGCATTACAATCAGCCTCAACCGCCTCAGCGATTTCTAGCGGTAAGTTTTGCAACTACATAGTGGACCTCTCTTGCACTCTTTCTATGAAAGCTAACCCATGGCTCACCGTGTTTGCCACCCGGCCGACTTTCAAGACTCTTAACTCTCTTTCCTTAATTTTATCTCTAATGACTGTGATTCTCCTAGCGTATCTGGACATATTGGGGCTCCCCTCCGAGACCAAGCTTATTGCTTCCGCGCAATCCGACTCCAAGATGAATGCTTCCGTCGACCACCGCATGGCGAGCTCGAGACCTTCCTCCATGGCCTGCAATTCTGCATCCAAGGCATCCGCGCACCATTTTAAACATCTGCAAGCTGCAAAGATGACAGCGCCATCAGTATCTCTAAGCACCATGCCCGCGCCGGCGCGTCCGTCCGAGGAGAAGGCTCCATCCACATTCAGCTTATGCATACCGCTCTCCGGCGGCCTCCATTGTTGCTTGATTGGGGGCTTCGTCTTTGGCATGGTACAATTTGCGAAACCCTTACCCACATCAATCACTTGCTTGCCTTTCGGATCGGTAGTAGTCGGGTGTTGTTTAATCAGCAGCAGGGAATTCATGTAGCTCATAAGAAATCTTTTTGAAGCTTCCACCGGGGCTGGTTTTTTGTTGTGTGTGATCTCATTATGGTTATGCCAGGTGCGCCACAAGGTCATCATGAATGCTGCCCTCTGGTTCACATCTGATTTGTTGAGTGCATGCAAGAACCAGTCCTGATTGTGTTTGAAGAGATGCTCAGCTGCCGGTAGCTCCCATACTTCGTGCATCGCATCAAGCAAGGCCCGTGCTTGAGGGCATTTGATCATGGCGTGAAAGAAGCCCTCGTTCTCCATTCCACAAATCAAACAGGTTAGTGGTGTCTCCATCCCCCGTGCGTGTTTGTTCACTTGCGTTGACAGAGCGTTCCGTGCAAGCTTCCAAGCAAAGACCCGGACTTTAGGCGGTACTGGGCATTGCCAGATCAGCTTCCACTCAGCTCTATCCCCTCTCGGTCGTTCACTCGTTGTTTGTCGCCCACCAGCGCGCAACTGTTCCTCGAAAGCCAAACGGTATGCACTACGGACAGTGAAGACCCCGGTCTTCTCTGGGTGCTAGGCGAGGAAGTCTACCTCATTCCTAGTTGAAGTGGTAATCTTCAGAATCTCTGCTGCGTCTATGGGCAAGAACCAGCGTTGCACGAGCTCGGAATTCCATGTTCCATCATGATTTAGGAAGTCAGCCACCCACCTCAACTTGCATCGCCCCTGTCTTGTGATCGGAAGTAAGTAGGAATCCTACGGTATCCATGGCTGGCACCAAGCGCGGATACTGGCCCCATTGCCAATTCTCCAAATTGCACCCTTTTTGAAGAGCTCAAGACCATACTCGATAGCCCGCCATGTGGGTGAGGCGTTCCCGGCGAAGGCCGTATCCACAAGGAGCCCCTGCGGGTAATATTTTGCTTTCAGAATTTGGGCACATAGAGTGTGCGGCTGCTGCAACAAACCCCATGCCTGACGGGCAAGAAGCGCTTGATTGAAGAGACGCATATCTTTGAAGCCCATTCCTCCTTGATCCTTTGGTCGCATCATGCTATCCCATGACACCCAGTGGGTTTTCCGTTTCCCATTCTCGGCACCCACCAAAAGTCTCTTATGATCTTCGTTAGGTCATCTAGGAGCCCAAAGGGAAGTTTAAATATCCCCATGACATAAACCGGAATGGCTTGCGCAATTGCCTTGATCAGCACCTCCTTCCCACCCTGAGAGAGGAAAATTTCACCCCACTGTATGAGTCTCTTAATTAACTTCTCCTGCAAGCTCTTGAATTTTCCTCTGTTCATTCGGCCCTACGGTGTTGGTAATCCCAGGTACTTTGTCTCAAAAGTCTCCTGCGTGACCTGCAAAACTTGCTTGACTTCCTCCCTTGTGGCCACACCACATGATTCCCCAAACAGAATTGAGCACTTTCCTGGATTAATAAGTTGCCTTGTGCTATTGGCATATGTGTTCAGCAACCCCTGGATCCTTGTTGCCTCCTCCGCATTCGCTCGAAAGAAGAGCAAACTAGCATCTGCGAACAGCAAATGAGAGACGCCCGGTGCTCTTCTACAAATACGCAATGGCCTAATATGCTGGTCATGTACTTCCTTTTGCAGCAAAGCCGACAAACCATCAGCAACAAAGAGGAACATGAAGGGGGAGAGGGGGTCACCTTGTCGAAGGCCTCGAGAAGGGGAGAACGAATCCAGAATGGTTCCATTGAATTTAACATAGTACCTCACAGTGGTGACGCATGACATTATCCAGTCCACCCATCTATGAGCGAAACCCATTCTTTCCATCGCTTTCCTTAGAAAACCCCAATCGACCCTATCATATGCTTTAGATAGGTCCAACTTATAGGCACAAAAATTATTCTCTTCCTTGCTATTATTCTCAATGAAGTGTATGCACTCAAAGGCCACTAGTGCATTATCTGTTATTAGCCTGCCCGAAACAAAGGCGCTTTGGTTGATAGAGATGACATCGCCAAGGATGGGCCTCAACCTGTTCACCAAACACTTGGCAATGATCTTATACAGAACTGAGCATAGACTCATTGGTCGGAAATCCTGAAGAGTTTCTGGATGATCAACCTTGGGAATCAGGACAATTGCCGTATCGTTTACCTCGTCAGGCATCCGTCCTGTTGCAAAAAATAGCTTCACTGCATTCACAACCTCTGCCTTCATTATGTCCCAATTGCGCTGGTAAAACCTTGCAGGGAATCCGTCAATGTCAGGAGCTTTTAGAGGCCCTATTTGGAATAGCGCATCACCAATCTCCTCCTCGGAAAATTCTTTACATAGGCTATCATTCATCTCTGATGTAACTCGCTCCTGCAAAAGACCAATCAGCTCATCATTGTTTAATTGAGGATCACGGGTAAATAATTCCTGAAAGTAGGAAGTGGCCATCCTTTCCATATCAGCAGGGACCTCCTGCCATACCCCCTCTGCATTTTTGAGCCGCTTGATTTTGTTTTTCCGCACACGCCATACTGCTTTTTGGTGGAAGTACTTTGTGTTCCGATCGCCCTCCTTGAGCCAATTTATCCGCGATCGCTGCAGCCACAACATCTCCTCACAGTACACCAATTCATTCATGTGATCTGACACTCTTCTAATTGCATCACGGTCTTCATTTGATTGCATAAGTACTGCAAGCTCTTTTCTACATTTTTCTAGTTCGTGTAAAAGGTTACCAAATTTCTTCTTGCTCCATGCTTGCAGAACGCTTATGATTCCATCCAGGCTCTTCCTTATACTTCCAAGGTCATCTTTGTCGCCCGCCTCCTCCCAGGCCTTGGCGATCAGCTCCGGGAGCTCTGCGTCCCTCTCCCACCAGACCTCATAGTGGCGTCGGGGCTGCCTTGGCTTCTCCCTGGATTCATGCAACAAACGCATAAGCACTGGACAGTGGTCAGATACAGGTGAAACCAGATGTTCCACACGTGATTCAGAAAACATATCTCGCCACTCCATTGTGGCGACCACGCGGTCCAATCTCACACGAACACTGGCTCGTCCTTTCCTTTTGTTATCATATGTATACGGGAGCCCTGTAAACCCAAGGTCGACAAGGTCACAAACAGCTAGAGTGTCGCGGAAGGCCGCCATCTGTCCTTCGGATCGTGGTGTACAGGACAAATGCTCCTGTTGCCAGAGCGCCTCGTTAAAATCCCCCATTACTAGCCAAGGAAGGTTTGATCGAGCTTTAAGGGTTTTAAGTGTGTTCCACATGCGGTGACGGTGCTCAACCCGCGGCTCCACATACACACAGGTTAGGCGCCATTGAGGCGCACTTGGCGAATCCCAAATATAAGCATCAATATATCTTTCATTAACTTCGATAACCTTGACACACAGACTCTCATGCCAAAATAAAGCAAGACCACCACTAAGACCATCACTACTAAAACCCGCAAAACCTTTAAGGCCTAATCGAAAACGGAGACGACGAAACTATCTTTATTTTGCCTAGTTTCACACAGAAAAACTAACTTAATATTAAAAGACTTGGAAACCTGGATGATCTTATTAACTGTCGAGGCGTTTCCTGCTCCCGGACAGTTAAAACTCAGGCAATTCATGGCGACTGATGGGACGCCTCCCTTGGCCCCGTCAGCTTGGTAGTAGTCGCCGACTTTGCTCCAACTTGAGTCCCCTTCTTGTTTCTCTTGTACACCACCTCCACCTGACGCTGACTTGCCTGCCCATACCCTGTACCTTGTAGTTTCCCCTTCTATGGGGTCCCTCCAAGATTCTTGTCCGTGTGCCCAGCTGCTTACTGGTCACAATGTTCTCCCTGAGCTTCTTGATCAGCCCAGCGCTTGCCAAGCACCGAATCAGCCGTTGGCATAGAGATGTCGTTAACAGATCCGAAAGAAACCTGCAGGCTAGACAGGCCTTGCAATGCAGGTATCATATCGCTTGCATGGGGCCCCGACATTCCAGGCATAGTACGAGGCACCTGTCCCATTGTGTGCTGAAGGCGATGCACATGTGCCATCATATCTGCAGACATTGAAACTCTAGCCTCCTCCACTCCTATGTTCTGGCCCTCCTCATCAGGGAATTGGATGATGGGCTCAGTAGCGTCCCGGCCCCTTGGCTTTTCACCACTTCTCATATACTGGTTCGGAGCCATATTCAGCGCCGCAACCTGTTCAGCAAGCCTTCTCTCCTCTTCAGACAAAACCGATTTCCCAATGATCTGGCCATCAGCATCTATCACTCCAGGAACAATGTCATCCGCAAGCGGGGGCATCTCTGGGTCAATGGAGTTAGAGCGAGGCTTGCTTTGAACACTACTACCACTCTGTTGTTTTCCATAGTACTACCTCGGTCAAACTGCTTCCAGGATGCAGCACTCCCAAAGCTTGAGAAGCTCAGCCCCCGTTTTGCATTAGGGTGCGCAGCTGGAGGGATAGAATGACTGCGATGCTTGATACGTCCAAAACGTATCTACTTTCCCGAACACTTTTGCTATTGTTTTGCCTCTAATTTGTGTATTTTGGATACAACTAACACGGACTAACGCTGTTTTCAGCAGAACTGCTCTGTGTCTCGTTTTTGTGCAGAAATCCAACTTTCGGGAAAATCCTCGGAATTTATGCAGGCCCTATTTTACCGAATATTGACGGAGCCGAAGGGCAAGAGAGGTGGAGGCCCGAGGGCCCCACACCATATGGCGGCGCGGCCCGGGCCCGCGCGGCCATGTGGTGTGGCCCCCTCGGGCCTCCGACGCCCCCTTCGGACTACTTATCGGGTTCGACCTAAAACGCACGGAGAGAAGTCGAAGTCGCCTCCAGAGAGCCGCCACATCGCGAAACTCCATCGCGGGAGCCGTCTCCGTGGCACTCCGCCGGACGGGGAATTGGAGGAGATCTTCACCGCCATCACCGCCAACGCCTCTCCATCGACCAGCCATGTTTCCCCCATCCATGTGTGAGTAATTCCCCCGCTGTAGGCTGAAGGGGATGGTAGGGATTGGATGATATTGGTCATGTAATAGCCATAAGATTGTTAGGGCATAGTGCCTAGTATCCGTAGATGTCACTTTTATGATATTGTTGCAACTTGTTATGCTTAATGCTTGTCACTAGGGCCCGAGTGCCATGATCTCAGATCTGAACATGTTATTGATTCATGAAGATATTCGTTGTTTATGATCTTACCGCAAGTTGTATACACATGTCGCTGTCCGGAACCAATGGCCCCGACAGAAATCGGGACAACCGGAGGGGATGGTAGTGATGTGAGGATCACATGTGTTCACGGAGTGTTAATGCTTTGCTCCGGTACTCTATTAAAAGGAGTACCTTAATTTCCAGTAGTTTTCCTAGAGGCCCGGCTGCCACCGGCTGGTAGGACAAAAGATGTTGTGCAAGTTTCTCATTGCGAGCACGTACGACTAAATATGGAACACATGCCTATTGATTGATTAGTACTTGGATACCGTTTTATTATTATCTGCAAATGCCCCTGCTTTGATTGTTACATGAGTTTCTCTCATCCATGCAACGCCCGTTAAATCCGTCCCTAGTATTAATCCTCTGTTTACTATAATCACTGCTGTCTTTATTTCACCGCTGCTGTTATTTCACTATTTCCACTGCCATAAAACTGTTACGATAAACTCTTGCGAGCAAGTCTGTTTCCAGAAGCTGAATTGACAACTCCGCTGTTAAGGCTTACAAGTATTCTTTGTCTCCCCTTGTGTCGAATCAATAAATTGGGTAATACTTCCCTCGAAGACTGTTGCGATCCCCTATACTTGTGGGTCATCAAGACTATTTTCTGGCGCCGTTGCCGGGGAGCATAGCTTTATTTGGAAGTTCACTTGGATTGATATTGTTCGCTGCAAATTCTCCATCATGGGTAAACCTCGCGATACTAAGATCGCCATATTACCATCCACTACAAGAAAAGGTACAACTCTTAGTACCTCTGCTGCTCTTGATTCACCATCTATGATAAGTAAACTTGTTTCACCACCACAAGCTTCAAATGCTGGTACTTCTGCTGAATCTGAAAATTCCTCTCATAATTGTGATGATGCTTCTGCTGTGCTTGATAATGATGGTTCGTTAGGATCTTTTCTAGATGCTACAATTGCTAAGTCTAGACAAATTGAAAATATGAAACTCCTAATGAAAATGCTGCTACACCTGTTAATTCACCTGAGTCTTGAATATTCTAGTGATGATCTTGATGAAGATTATGTAGAGCTTGATGATGATTTTATTGAAAAATGCAATGCTACTACTGATGCAAGAAAAATTAAAAAGTTGCTTGCGGAACATGCTGTTAGATATAAATTATCTCCTGATCCTAAATTTGCCACATCTCCTATAAACATTAGGGATAAAGATTATGATTTTTCACTTGATCTATCTCATATAGCTATTGTTGAGAAAACACCCTTTTGTGGTACTGAAAAAGAAAGTGCTGTTGAACACATGACTGAGCTATCTACTCTTAGTGGCTTGTTTTCTGATGATATTAAGATGTGTACTTATTTTGTCGCTAAAATTTTTCCTTTCTCATTAAAGGATGATGCTAAAACTTGGTATAATAATTTGCCTCCTGGTTCTATTAAAAGTCCAAAAGAATTGCTTGATGTTTTCTTCCGCAAATACTTTCCTGCTAGTGCTCAACATGCTGCTTTGCAGAGAATTTATAATTTTGACCAGGAAGATGGAGAGAAATTGCCTGAGGCTTGGGCTAGATTTTGCTCTCTTATTAGAGCTCAGCCTGACCATGATTTGGAAAAGTATGATTTACTTGATATATTTTATAGTGGACTAACCATTGAGTCTAGGGCATACCTGGATAGTTGTGATGATTGTGTTTTCAGGAAAAGAACTCCAGACGACGCTGAAGAATTATTGGCTAAAATAGGCCGGAATCATGATGATTGGTCTACACCTGAACCAACCCCGACACCGATAGTGAAGAAGAGGGGTATGATTAAATTAAATGATGAAGATATGAGGGAAGCCAAGAAGTCTCTTAAAGAGAAGGGTATTAAACCTGAAGATGTGAAGAATTTACCTCCTATAGAAGATATATGTGAGACGATTCCCCCTTCATCCATGATTGAGGTACACTCTCTTCAACGCTTTACTAGGGAAGATATTCCGTATTCAAAATCTCCTGCTCAATGCTTAGATGAGTTTGATAATTATATTGTTAAGCAAGAAAACTTTAATATGAGAGTAGAGAATCATTTAATGGAAAATTCCCGAGCTATTAGCGAATTGCATGGTATTGTGGAGAGAACCTCCAATGATGTTAAGATACTTGTTAAACATTTTCAAATGGTTCAAACTCAAATTGATCAACTTACTAAAGTGCAAAATGACTTGTTGGGAAATAATTCTAAAGAAAAACATGCTTATGAAGTAACAACTAGAGGTGGTGTTTCTACCCAGGATCCTCTATATCCTGAAGGGCATCCCAAAAGAGTTGAACAAGATTCTCAACTAATTAAAACTAGTGCTCCATCTAAGAAAAAGAAAAAGAAACATAAGAATGTTGTAGAATCCTCTGAACCTGTTAATGATCCTAATAGTATTTCTATTTCTGATGCTGAAACTGAAAGTGGTAATGAACATGAGGAAGATAATGATAAGAATGATACTCCCGATAAAGAAGAAATTGAAAAAGAACCTGAAAAAAGCCTGCTAAAAATAAAAAGTACACTAAAGAAGATTTTATTACTGAGAAACATGGTAATGAAAGAGAACCTTGGGTTCAAAAGCAAATGCCTTTTCCTGCTAAGAAACTAAAATCAAAGGAGGAGGAACATTATAATAAATTTTGTGATTGGATGAAACCTTTATTTTTGCAAATCCCTTTGACTGATGCTATTAAATTGCCTCCTTATTCAAAGTATATGAAAGATATTGTTACTAACAAAAGGAAAATCCCCAATGAGGAAATTTCCACTATGCTCGCTAATTACTCCTTCAATGGTAAGATTCCAAAGAAGCTTGGAGACCCAGGTATACCTACTATTCCTTGTTCTATTAAGAATAATTATGTTAGAACTGCTCTATGTGATTTGGGAGCAGGTGTTAGTGTAATGCCTTTTTCTCTTTATAAGAGACTTGATTTAGATAAATTGATACCAACTGATATATCTTTGCAAATGGCTGATAAATCTACTGCTATTCCTGTTGGTTTATGTGAAAATGTTCCTGTGCAAGTTACTCAGCATTGCTTGATATTAACTGATTTTGTTGTGTTGGAAATGCCTGAAGATGATAATATGTCCATTATTCTTGGAAGACCCTTTCTTAATACTGCAGGGGCTGTTATTGATTGCAATAAAGGCATGGTTACTTTCAATGTTGATGATAAGGAACACACTGTCTATTTTCCCAAGAGGATTGATAAAGTATGTGGAGTTAATACAATTTTTAATGTGAAAATTATCAAAGTGGGATCCATTGATTGTCCTATATATGAGCCTAAAGAAGAATATCAAACTCTTGTGATTGGATCCATATCAATTCAATATAAGGTAACATGATTGATTTGAGGTTTATTTCTTCTTATGTCATATAAAATTTATTTGGTAGCAAGACTTGATCAACCTTGTTAAATGGTATATTTTATTGCATAAGAGAGCTAAACAACATTTCTTTCTTTCTTTCTCCCTCCACTTATTTTACTTACTGTAGCAATTTTTTTTTGCAATATGCCTTAGATGTTAAGATTTTGGAAATCATTTTTCTTGCGCAGTAATAATTAATTTAATACCCGGAAATGTGCATTTTTCGAAGTTCTCTAAAAATTACAAAAATTACACCGTTGGTCCTATTTTTCGACGAGGCGCCTGGGAGTACCAGAGGATGACCTGTGGGGCACCAGAGGGTGCCACACCACAGGCCGGCGCGGCCAAGGAGGTGGGCGCGCCACCCTGTGGTGTGGGCCCCTCCTTGCCCCACTACATCATCTCTTCCTCCCAGCATCTTCTCTCTCCCGAAAAACTCGTACCAAGTTCCTCTCACTCGTGTTTCTGCTCAAGAACTCGCGATTTTTCGATCTCCTTGCTCAGCCCAGATTTCTGTTTGAAATTTGGCACATTTACTCCTTGGTATGTGACTCCTTTGATTGTCCAATTAGAATTTCAATATATTGAGTATATCTTGAATATTTTGCTACTGTAGATAACATGTTTAGTGAGCTTGCATGCTTGTTCTAAGTGGAAGAAATTAGTTTTGATGCATGTTTAGTACTCTAGCAAGTTCCTATAGTAGTTCCCTTCAATTACATACCTTGAAATCAAATTTTATAATGATTGTTGAAAAATTTCAGAAAATGGAAGGGAGTATGCACCAACTTAACCAAGAGGAGTTGGAGGTACAGCAAGTCATGAGAGTTCATCGTGAAGAGGGAGTATACCCCTCTTATTACCCATGCACGGATTTTATGCGGAATGCGGAATCCTGCAAGACGTTCAAACACTGATTTCAAATGCAGGGTTGGAAGGTTTTACTGTTGGTGAACCTCACCAATATGCTAAACTAACGGTGTCGGTTGTGCAGGATTTCGAATTTCACCGGTCTCAAACTAACCCCATGGTCCGGTACAAGATTTATAACAAAACTATCGACTTGCCTTTCAGTGATTTTTGTACAGCAATTAGAGTGCCGCGGTGGGGATCCTGCGAGAAGATCAGGGGAACACCGCGGGAGCTCTCAAATCTTTATACAAGGATTTGTAATGGGAGGAGCTTCTCCAATGATAGTGGTAAGATTAGTAGCATTCAACAGCCAGCCATCCGCTACTTTGCCTATTTCATTACAAAGTGCGTTCTTGCGAAAAGGACTGGAGGTAAATTATCTGTCCAAGATTTGGCTTTCTTAGCTGCTGCTTTGCAACAGGATAGGACTTATAATTTGGGTGCTTTAATAGCTTGTAGACTTGCTACAAACCGTGAGAAAGGAGGAATTTGTGGAGGTCTCATCGCCTCTCGCTTATTAGCTATGCATGGTGTAGGACCTCACCATTTAGATATTCCGCTTTCTATAGAGAAACTTGATGTTGTCTCCATGATCAGACATGAGTTTATTTCAGATGCATCTAATTTGAACAACCTGCATTAAAGGATAACTTTGTATAAGAAAAGTTGGAGTATAACTAAGAAAATTGAAAAACTAGTACGCTTGCCTGCACCTGCTTTGTTTAACCTTGATGCCGGGACGGGTGGTCGATCACAGAAAATGAGCTAAACGCATACATAGAAAGGGAAAGCCGTCGTGCAAGGGAAGATGTGGAGGAGGCCGAGGAGCACCCCGACTCTTCATCCGATGCAGCGAGCTCCTCATATCAACATCATGGGCATGTGGAACCTCCACGATATTCTTCTGCACAGGGGCCCTATTACCACTCCATGTATGATCCACCGGCGTGGAACTCCGACCCTCGTTGGGAATGAACTCCACTTAGGCCAAAAGCCTAAGCTTGGGGGAGGTATACCGGCATCACTCATTCTTTGCATATTATGGTTGCTGGATACTTGTACATACTTGTTTAGTCTCTTAGAGTGGTTTTCTAATGAGAGGGAGATGATATTTGGGGAAGTGCTGTCCAAAAACAGATTCTGGGCTGTTACCAAAAAAATTCGTACGCACAGCCAGAACGTTATTTTGAGTTGCCAATTTTTGAGCATGTTCCCCAGGTTGTTATCTAACTTTCATTAGTTGAACACTTTTTGGTCTGAGCAATGGAAGATTTTTGTTAATTTCAATTTCTGTACTGCTGTCAGGATTTGGCAGATTTCTGTCATCCTGCTTTTCTGTGTTTCTGTTAGTTTGCATTCTTTTGTTTTCGCTTTGTTTCTTTCCTAAAACACAAAAAGACCAAAAATATTTCGGTTGTTTCTCTTTATCATTTGTTTATTTGGTCCTTTGCTCTTAGTTTATTTCGTTTGCTATCGTTGGTTTGCTATGAGAAAACCCAAAAAGATTTTGCTTTGTTTGCTTGTTTTCTTTCGTTCTTGTTTCCAATTCGAAAACACCAAAAATATTTGCTGTTCTTCTTTGGTTTGTAAAGTTCATCATGAGTTCAATGGTCTTCGGTGGCTGGAGCGTGGTTTTCATTTCATATTATCCAAGCTACACAAGTGAAAAGGCAATAATGACGATCTACGACAATCTGATTGTGGTGAGAGGCTGGTATGAACTCTATTTGCTTTCATTTTTGTACATATACTCATCCATATGAGCATGCTTAGTTGGTTCATGTGAGGTATATGTTATTTGAGAAAGTCTAGTAGTTCATGATCTCTCATGTTTAGCTCCAATTTATTAATATGAGTAGCATGTCATGGATGTTTGCTTGCATTGTTTTATTCATAAGTAAGTATGACATTGTGGTATCCTCCTCTGAATAATTCATTTATATCGACTTGGCACATGCTCACGCATGCATATGACTGAACAAAAGTCAATTAGGCCTCGATGATTTATATTGCTTCAGAGTTCTTGCATCACTTTTATGCCTCCGTTAATTTATTTTGCCGCAAGCATGATTATGACAGTTACTGCTCTCTTGATTTGTCGCTCCCTAGTCTTTTGCTAGCCTTCACTTGTACTGAGCGGGATCGCCGCTCGTGCTTCCAAACACCTGAAAACCAAGTTGTTCCAAAGTGTCCACCATAAATACCTATGCATGGCATTTCAAACCATTCCAAGTAAATTCTCATGCGTTACCTTTAAAACTTTCAAAATGCTTCTCAATTTGTGTTAATGTTTCATAGCTCATGAGGAAGTATGTGGTGTTTAGCTTTCAACCTTGTCATTTACTTTTGACGGATTCTCATATGGACTAGTGGCACATCCGCTTATCCAATAATTTTGCAAAAAGAGCTGGCAATGGGATTCCCAGTCCCAATTAATTAACTTAAATAGACACTCCTCCATGGTTTGTGATTGTTGGACGGCACCCGAAGGATTCGGTTAGCCATGGCTTGTGTAAGCAAAGGTTGGGGGAGTGTCATCATCATAATAAAACTTAAAAAAAAGGCACTCCTTCATGGTATGTGATCGTTGGCAGGCACCCGAGGATTCGGTTAGCCATGGTTTGTGAAAGAAAGGTTGGAAGGAGTGCCAACCAAAAATAAATAAAATGGGAGCCGCTCTTATGAGTCCGGTTGATGAGGTAGTTAGTGTACCCATTACCATTCGTTGACAACAACAAGCACTTCTCAAAATAATTTTACTCCTGTTTTAAAAATGAAAAGCTCTAGCGCATGTTAATCCCTGCTTCCCTCTGCGAAGGGTCAATCTTTTACTTTTTATGTTGTGTCTCCATTCTTTCTTTGAGCACTATCTTGAGAGCACAACTGTCATTCTTAGTATAATATGCTTGTCTCAAAATATGATTGATTGTGGTATAACTTTGATGCTTTTATCTTTGACAATCACTACTTCTAGTCTTTCTATGAACTCAAGAGGTGCCTCGGCATTTATGTTTTGCCGATCAAATACAGGCAAGCGAGATACCACTTTATCATATTCTCTTATGAACATTGCAATCCTGCTTATATACATGATTCATGGTGCTTATTATTAATTGTTGGTACCTCTCCATGATTGACATAGCTGTTGGATAATCTTATTTGCATGTATCTCATTATGAACTGCTTAAGTATTAGCCATAGCATGAGAATATATACATCATATGAGCAAATGTGTTCGTGAAAGTTCTTTTATCGCTCGTTGTTAACTGAATTGCTTGAGGACAAGCAATAAGCTAAGCTGGGGGGTTGATACCTCCAAAACGTATCTACTTTCCCGAACACTTTTGCTATTGTTTTGCCTCTAATTTGTGTATTTTGGATACAACTAACACGGACTAACGCTGTTTTCAGCAGAACTGCTCTGGTGTCTCGTTTTTGTGCAGAAATCCAACTTTCGGGAAAATCCTCGGAATTTATGCAAGGCCCTATTTTACCAGAATATTGACGGAGCCAGAAGGGCAAGAGAGGTGGAGGCCCGAGGGCCCCACACCATATGGCGGCGCGGGGGGGGCCCGCGCGGCCATGTGGTGTGGCCCCCTCGGCTAGCCTCCGCCCCCCTTCGGACTACTTATCGGGTTCGACCTAAAAACGCACGGAGAGAAGTCGAAGTCGAAACCCTCCGAGAGCCGCCACATCGCGAAACTCCGTCGCGGGAGCCGAAGTCTCCGTTCGGCACTCCGCGGGACGGGGAATTGGAGGAGATCTTCACCGCCATCACCGCCAACGCCTCTCCATCGACCAGCCATATTTCCCCCATCCATGTGTGAGTAATTCCCCCGCTGTAGGCTGAAGGGGATGGTAGGGATTGGATGAGATTGGTCATGTAATAGCCATAAGATTGTTAGGGCATAGTGCCTAGTATCCGTAGATGTCACTTTTATGATATTGTTGCAACTTGTTATGCTTAATGCTTGTCACTAGGGCCCGAGTGCCATGATCTCAGATCTGAACATGTTATTGATTCATGAAGATATTCGTTGTTTATGATCTTACCTGCAAGTTGTATACACATGTCGCCGTCCGGAACCAATGGCCCCGAAGTGACAGAAATCGGGACAACCGGAGGGGATGGTAGTGATGTGAGGATCACATGTGTTCACGGAGTGTTAATGCTTTGCTCCGGTACTCTATTAAGGAGTACCTTAATTTCCAGTAGTTTCCCTAGAAGCCCGGCTGCCACCGGCTGGTAGGACAAAAGATGTTGTGCAAGTTTCTCATTGCGAGCACGTACGACTAAATATGGAACACATGCCTATTGATTGATTAGTACTTGGATACCGTTTTATTATTATCTGCAAATGCCCCTACTTTGATTGTTACATGAGTTTCTCTCATCCATGCAACGCCCGTTAAATCCGTCCCTGCCTACAGTATTTTAATCCCGCTGTTTACTATAATCACTACTGCTGTCTTTATTTCACCGCTGCTGTTATTTCACTATTTCCACTGCCATAAAACGTTACTTCTGATAAACAGCAAGTCTGTTTCAGGTGCAGCTGAATTGACAACTCCGCAAGGCTTACAAGTATTCTTTGTCTCCCCTTGTGTCGAATCAATAAATTGGGTAATACTTCCCTCGAAGACTGTTGCGATCCCCTATACTTGTGGGTCATCAATGCTCGAACTTTTTATATGAGCTGCATCTCAGCTCTATGGCATCATACTCCAAAGATGGTATCCCCAGGCGCTGCTTCTCACAATCATCCTTCTTATGCCCCATAAATCCGCAATGTGAGCAGTAATAGGGCACACGTTCGTACATGAGCTTGAATACCTTAGTTTCTTGTGGTTTCCCTTTGACCCCAGTTGTTAACTGTGTCTGCAGTCTCCTATCATAAGGAAGATTTACCCTCACCCGTAGGAACTCCTTCTTTTTAATTTCAGACTCTGGCACATCCACCTCTAATGCCTCACCCAGACCATTGCCATATCGCATACCCCATGTCTCATCCTGCTTATGGAACGGCACATCATATATTTTCACCCAAACAGGAACGGCATCCAGCTTGATCTCAGAGGGCTGGGCAGTGCTGTCAAAATCCTTCACGATCAGAGCGTGTTTCTTATATATCCACGGTCCTCCTCTTTTAACAAAGTCATAATCACCTTTAGAGTATAAGGTGATCATATAGTAGTTTTTACCTTTCTCAGCATAATCAATCCCAGTACGCAAGAACCACACTTCCTCAACGAATCGAGTGAACATTGCTTTAGTATTGGGTTTAAAAGTGGCCATGTACCTCGCCATGAGTTGCCAGGTTGGTGCTTCATCGGGATCCTTCTTCACTTCCTCCGCATCCTCGAACTCCAGATAGACATCATCTTCCATGTCTACATACCCTCAAATTTTGTCTCCTGGCCTTGCTTGAAACCTGCCTTCTTCTCTGATTCACTATCATCCCAATTTCCGTTGATTGCAGCTTCTCTGTCTGCCGTAAGGAGAGCTCGCTGGCGAAGCATTCTGGCTACCTCCGGGTCGCCAACAGGCTTCGGGCGGGAAGGTCTCTCAACGAGCCCCCCTTGATCGCCCCAACCTGCCGGCGGCGCCATCAGCAGCCCTACTGGATTCGTCACCGCGCGCCTTCCCCCCTCGGCAGTCGACCAACCTCCATGGCGGCGCGTCGACGGCGCTGCCCCATTCCGTCCTTCTCTGCAGATTGATCTGACACATCCTTCCTGCCTCCCTGTGATGCCATCGCCACCGATCCCACCAGCACAGATTCGATTTCCTGACTCGTGGCTACAGGTAGAACAGTAGGGGTTGGGGGATTTCGATCTGGGGTTACCTGCGTTTGAGGCTTAATAGGCCTTGGAGGCGGCAAGATTGCGATGTACTCGGGTCGTACTCCTTGTACTCTTTCCTTTCCTCCGCGGCGCGTGACGCGCTCGGATTCTCTCAGCGCCCTCCGGCGATCTGATGGACTCTCGTAGACTGGCGGCGGCGGCGGGGCAAAGTCGCCCATAGCGTCGCAGGAGCCAGGCTACAGAGTTGACGAAGCGGTATAGTGAGTGAGTTGTTGGCTTCCTTACTTGAACACGCAGGGATATGGTGGGTTCAGTCTCCAGGTAGAAGATGAACGCTCTGCCTCTGACGAACCCTCTCGATTTTTCTTCCCTGTACTAATACAAGATGACCCTTATGTCACTTTTACACCACAACCCTTCTACTCTCTTCTATTATCCTACAGGGACAACCACACCTCAACACTCCCCCTCAAGATGGGGTAAATATATTTATGAGCCCCATCTTGTCACAAAGTTTCATTAAAGATATAACATTGACACTTTGTGTTAGTACATCAGCAACTTGGTCTATGGATTTTACAAAACTAACTTGGAGGACTCCCTTGTCATTTTTTCCTTGATGAAGTGTCTATCTATTTCAACATGTTTGGTTCTGTCATGTTGGATTGGGTTATGAACCTAAGCTTTGATAATAAAATACTCAACCACATCGATTCACATAAAACTGAAGCCATAGATCGAAACTCCACTTCAGCAGTTGATCGTGCGACTACAATCTACTTGTTACTTCTCCAACTAACAAGATTACCACCCACAAAGACACAATATCCTGACGTAGATTTTCTATCATCCAACGGTCGAAGCATCCAACCCAGTCAGCATTTGTATACCCTTCTACCTTAAGATGCCCTATCCAGGGCAACTCTTGAGATACTGAATAATTCTAAGTGCGGCATCCCAGTGATGGGGATCATGCATATACCTGCTTACAATACTGACGGCATAGGCAATATATGGCCTGGTATGGGACAATTATATTAATCGCCCAACTAATCTTTGATATTGATATTTGTCTACATGATCACATGAATCCGCTAGTATGCGGTGGTTTTGCTCAATGGGTGTGGATGACGGCTTACAATCTAGCATGCCAGTTTCAATAAGTAAATCAAATACATATTTTTCTTTGTGATAGATAAATACCTCGTCATCCATATGCAACCTCAATTCCCAAGAAATAATGAAGAAATCCAGGGTCCTTGACTTCAAAGGACTTAGCCAACATCCTTTTAGGCATGCTATCCCGTCATCATCATTACATGTGATCACAATATCATCAACATACACAATAAGAATAACAATCTTGCCACTCTGGTGCTTACAGAAGAGGGTGTGATCTGCATTTCTTTGATGATAACCCAGAGAGCACACTTCCTTTCGAAACCTCCCAAACCAGGCTCTAGGTGACTATTTAAGTCCATACAAGGATTTTTTAGTGTACACACTTTGCCCTCACTTTTTCTACTGTTAAACCCTGGAGGAAAATCCATATAGACCTCTTCGTGGAAGTCTCCATGAAGAAAAGCATTCTTCACATCCATTTGAAACAATTTCCACTTACTCAGCTCAAATTGTAATTGTATCCTTTTCCTTCTGCTTGGACAAGAAGAGATATGAAATATCTGACTAAGACTAAATTTCATGCCACTTTCCTATTTCTCAACAACAACTTCTCTCATCAGCTATTTCAACTTCTTGTCCAAGCAGAAGGAAAAGGATACAATTACAATTTGAGCTAATAAGAAAATAATTTATATTTATTCCGATCAAACTTCCTCCCTAGCTAGTAACCTGGAAGTTCTTCTCAGATACAAGGAAATGATTCAGTTCTAGAGCCAAAGATCGTAGTTCTCGAACGAGCACTCGAAAAGATTCAGGAGGATCCTCATGATTAGGTATTCTTATTCCCCAGATCGTAGCATTAAGTATTTCTTGGCGAGCTATAATATATTTGCTGCTATAAATATGAGGGCCCTAATTTTGTTCATTTTTGCCACTGGTGCAAAGGTCTCATCATAATCCACTCCATACGTTTGACTGTAGCCTTTAGCCACCAATCTGGCTTTGTATCTTTCTACATTTCCCTCTGAATTGTCTTTCACACTATATACCCACTTACAACCAACAACCTTTTTAATAGGAGGAAGAGTAGTAAGTACCCAAGTGTTGTTCTTGTCAAGTGCTGCCATCTCCTCTATCATAACCGCTCTCAAGACTGGATATTTTTTCGTCTCTTCCAATCATGTGTTATAGATACAGTAGAATCCAGTGCAGCAATAAATGACTTGTATTGAGAACCCAATGACACATAAGAGACATAATTGGAAATATCATATTGAGATAGATTTGGTGGAAATTTTTCGGCAGTGGAACGAGGTTTCTTTGTGTATGCAATAGGAATACCTAAATCATCCAATGGTAAGGACAATGTACCATGTTTTTGAGAGGGACTTGAACTTGAGTCATGTGTGCTTGGCTGAGCTAGCTCTTCGGGATTTTCTCCTAACGGAGTGTTTTTCTCACCCTGCATCTGCACATGATTCTTATGTGTCTGGTGCCCTCGTGTATATACCTCAACCTCTTGTTCTTCTTTTGGTCTTGGCCAATGTAACACCTCGTCTGGGGAATCCTTTTGCATCTTCCCTTGTCCTTGATACGTCTCCAACGTATCGATAATTTCTTATGTTCCATGCTACTTTATTGATGATACCTACATGTTTTATGCACATTATATGTCATATTTATGCATTTTCTGGAACTAACCTATTAACAAGATGCCGAAGAGCCAGTTCTGTTTTCTTGTTTTTGGTTTCAAAAATCCTAGTAAGGAAATATTTTCGAATTGGACGAAACTTTCGCCCGGGTCCTATTTTTGCACGAAGCTTCCAGAAGACCGAAGAGATAACGAAGTGGGGCCACGAGGCAGCCGGGGCTAGGCGGCGCGGCCCAGGCCCGGCCGCGCCGGCCCCCCGGGCACCTCGTGTGGCCCGTTGCCCTTTCGCCTACTTAAAGCCTCCGTCGCGAAAACCCCAGCCGAGCCACGATACGGAAAACCTTCCAAAGACGCCGCCGCAATCCCATCTCGGGGGATTCAGATCGCCTCCGGCACCCTGCCGGAGAGGGATTCATCTCCCGGAGGACTCTACACCGCCATGGTCGCCTCCGAGTGATGAGTGAGTAGTTCACCCCTGGACCATGGGTCCATAGTAGCTAGATGGTCGTCTTCTCCTTGTTGTGCTTCATTGTTGGATCTTGTGAGCTGCCTAACATGATCAAGATCATCTATCTGTAATTCTATATGTTGTGTTTGTCGGGATCCGATGGATAGAGAGTACTATGATTATGGTGATTATCAATCTATTGTTTATGTGTTGTTTATGATCTTGCATGCTCTCCGTTATTAGTAGAGGCTCTGGCCAAGTTTGTACTCTTAACTCCAAGAGGGAGTATTTATGCTCGATAGTGGGTTCATGCCTCCATTGAATCTGGGACAGTGACAGAAAGTTCTAAGGTTGTGGATGTGTTGTTGCCACTAGGGATAAAACATTGATTCTATGTCTAAGGATGTAGTTGTCGATTACATTACACACCATACTTAATGCAATTGTCTTTGCTTAGCAACTTAATACTGAATGGGGTTCGGATGATAACCGAAGGTGGACTTTTTAGGCATAGATGCGCTTGGATGGCGGTCTATGTACTTTGTCGTAATGCCGGATTAAATCTCACTATATTTATCATATCATGTATATGCATTGTTATGCCCTTCTCTATTTTGTCAATTGCCCGGTAATTTGTTCACCCAACATGCTTTTATCTTATGGGAGAGACACCTCTAGTGAACTGTGGACCCCGGTCCTATTCTTTACATAGCATACAATCTAGCAATTGTGTTTACTTTTCTTTGCAAACATCTTCCACTCGATACGTTTAATCCTTTGTTAGCAAGCCGGTGAGATTGACAACCTCACCTTCGTTGGGGCAAAGTACTTTAGTTTTGTTGTGCAGATTCCACGTTGGCGCTGGAATCCCTGGTGTTGCGCCGCATCACATTTCGCGACCATCAACCTTCAACGTGCTTCTTGGCTCCTCCTGGTTCGATTCAACCTTGGTTTCTTTATGAGGGAAAACTTGCCACTGTGCGCATCATACCTTCCTCTTGGGGTTCCCAACGGACGTGTACATTTACGCGCATCAGTCCTCCTCATGTAGAACCCACATCTCTATCATCATGACTATCTTCCGGTGGTATTACTCCAACGACCACTTATCTTGATGTTGTAGAGTTTCTCTCTTCTCTTTTTTCTCCCCATGTCTCATTGTCCAGATCAAGAACACCACTAGGAAATGAGTCAGGAAAAACACCAGGTAAATCAACAGGTTCACCATAAAATGGTTAGCGTTCCTTGAACACAACATCCATGCTCACACACTTCACTGCTCTAGAGTATAGCTTTCCAACTGAAGGTCTATAATCTCTCACGTAACAAATACATCCGAATACCTTTGGTGGCACAACATAAGTATTCTCATCGGTTAAACACTCAATGGGTGTCTTCTTGTTAAGCATATTCATCAAATAATCAGCTTACATCACGGCTTCACTCCACAGATATTTAGGAACATTCATTGCTACCATGATACACCGAGTGATTTCTAAGAGATGCCTTTTTTTTCTTTCAACCAGCCCATTCTGCTCGGAAGTGCCAAGACAACTTGTTTGATGCATAATTCCATAGCTTGACAGGTATTCATCAAATTGTTTATTTACATATTTTTGTGCCATTATCAGTTCGAAATATTTTCACCCATGCATCATATTGAGTCATGATTAAATTATGAAAATCCTTAAAACATTCAAACACACCACTTTTACTTCTCAGCACATACACCCACGTAGTCCTAGTGCAGCAGTCACTAAAAGTAACAAATGAACGATATCCATAAAGCGACTACACTCCACTAGGACCGCATACGACTGAGTGGATGGTTTGAAATGGCACAACACTTCTATGGTCATATGAAATGTAAGAACTGTGGTTTATCTTTCCATACTGGCATGCATGGCATACTAGACTTTCCTTCTAAATTCTATTATAAAGGTTAGGATAAAGCTGACCTAGAGTGTTAAAGGACATGTGCCCCAGCCTGCGATGATGAAGAAGAAATTCTTGCAATGGTGATTGAGACAAAACAACAACAGCCACATGTGACCTCTTATCATCTAGGTAATATAGACCATCACGCATGATCCTTTTCCCAAGTATATTTCTAGTACCAAGCTCTTGGAATAAGCACCATGTTGGAACAAAAGTGCATCACAATTAAGCTCTCTTGTAGTGCAACTAATAGATAATAGTGTTGACGTCAGAAACCCACCGGGCAGCGACACCCGAGAGGGAACAACTAGGGCTGCGGCTGGCCCAGTCCCTCAGAGCGACGGCCCGCAAAGCCTCCTGGTCGCGCGCCGATGCAAATTGCAGGGCGTGCCACCTGACCTATACCTGGTCGAAGGTGTGGATGATGCCTCGCTTAGTTTCGCAGGCACACACGTACACGTTAAATACGAGCCTCGATCGGCTCTCGGTTATCCTGTGAATCGGCTCATGGAGCCGATCCACCCATGATTCGTCCAAGGTGGCCGAATATATGGTGGTCCTGCTTGATCAAGATAAAGCATATGAGATCCACGACGATTTGGGGTTTTCACCGCATAATCGGATCATCCTACTCACGATTGGGCCTCGCGCTCACGCACGGTGATCGTAAGCCAATCCTAGACAAAGCCTAAAAACCAACACTAGGTTGATCCTCGGAACATCCTGTCTAGGGGCAGCAAACTACACCCTACGTGCCGCTGGATCCTCCAACCCTTTGTAAGGCCTAACTATTGCAGATATTAAACTAATCCTTGATGAATCAAGGAGCAATCGTAACGGATCAGATCTACTAAATAACGATCAAGCGGGTGCCGCCCGCACCCATGATGAGGTACAAGGACGGCTAGATGCGCAAGGGTTGCACTACGACAGCATATGATACTTAGAACAATGCTAACCCTAACACATCTATGATAACTACGTTGCTCGCCATCAAAAAGGCTTCGGTACGAGCAACGCATGAACAACGTAGGCAGGCTCGTGCTGCCTAGATCGCAAGATGCGATCTAGGCAGCATGGTGCTTAAGAAACCCTCGAGACGAAGGGGTTGGCGATGCGCCGAGATTGGTTTGTGTTGAACGTTGGTTGTTGTTTATTCCATAAACCCTAGATACATATTTATAGTCCAATGACTTTCTAATGTGGCGTGCACCAAACCGTGCACGAGATAAATTCTAACTTCTACGTAACCTACTATAAAGATACACGGGCTAACTAGCCCAAACTTGGTAAACAAAGCCGATTCACATATCTCCTCTATATGTATATCTTCAAGCCCATCTTGATCGCGGCCCACCTCTGACTTGGTCAAATTCTGGTGATAACACATGCCCCCTGGTTTTGATAATGATAATTGCAAAACCATATGCATTCTTCGAAGGGTCATGTCGTGGCAGAACCGTCGCAGTTTTCTTCATGATGATGCCCTGCCTCCTCAACTTCTCCGTGTGACCTGGCAGTTTTTTTTTCTCTTTAGGCACCACTTCCTCGGAAACTGCTGTGGCATTGAATTTCCACTATATCACCTTTTATTTAATCGCTACGAACAGTTTATTCCTGCATCTCCCCCGCATCAGCACTCCAAAAAACCCTCCTGTGCCACCATGTCTTCTTCCTCCTCTGCCTCATCGGATCTTTCCACCCAGTCCTCTTCGTCTCGCGAGCCGACGCCGGAGTACAACCCGGCGGAGGTCCACGCGGCCAACATCCGCCGCGCCATTGCAGCCGGGAGGAGTCAGACCATGACTTCTCCATCTGGTCCGAGGACGACCAGTCCTCGACGGACGGGAGAGCGACCTCCGCTTCCTCGCCAACGGGGACGGAGGAGGAGAGCGATGACGATCGCTTCTCCCGGGATGACTTCACCTCCTCCGAGGGGGTGAAGGAGGAGGAAGAGGAGGAGGAGGACGACGACGACAGCTCCTCCGACGAGCCGCCGGCCAGCGGTTCTGCCCTTGGCCGGGCAACCTTAGCGACTTCGACAGCGACGAGGATGACGCTGACGAAGAAGATGAAGACAACGAGGCCCGGTCGGCGGCCATTGGAGCGACGACGAGCCCGCCGGGAGCAGCGCCGACGGCGACGACGGCGACGACGAGGGCAGTGATGGTCCGTAGATAGGACCTCTTAGAATAGGGCCAGTAGTAGATGGGGCAATGTATCCCCTAGTATTTCCTTTTGAGAGCAATTAGCTCTTTATGTAAGAAATCTCGCCTATTAATGAAGAACTTTTCCCCAATTTGATTTTGCCGATTCCTTCGAGTTTAATTGAGCCGATTCCCTCTTCTACTGACCTTGCCGATTCGTCCCCTTTGCCAATGCGTGATGAGCCGATAGCACCGCATCGGTCCTTCGAAATTCGCCCTTCCCTTCTTCAGATGATTTTCTAAATCTGGCAGAAAATGCAGGATCTTCAGGAAAACCTTTGAACTTTTCCAACCAAACCCAATAATCCTCTTCAGTACTCATCATTTGTGAAGAAGGTTGCAATGAAGGATCAGCCGATGGTATCCCAATCGGTTTTTAAACAGAGTAAAACAGAGTATCCACCAGGCCTGCTGCCCCCCGAGCCTTACTCGAGGCGAGACTGTCAGAGAGAATGTGCCAAAGCCGATCCCCTTTCTTCCTCAGACAACCGATAACCTTCCGTTTCAGCTGAATTAGCCCCAAAGATTGGAAATCCTTGACAAAAAGGTTTAGGAACCCAGATCGGCTCGAAGCAGCTGAAGAAATTTCCATTGTTTTATTCCCTCGCTGGCCTGAATTTGGTGGAGACTCGATAAACATCGCATAATTCCACTAGAGTCGATGGCCATGCATCGGCTTTATCCACCTCTTGAGATTCTTAAGTCGATGTCTGCTGCATCGGCTGCGCTCAAAAAATTTTGAATTTTTTAGGCCGATTTGTGTGTCGGCCCCCATACTTGATAGTATTATCTCATATCCTCGTGTTTTATCCATCTAGGTGCCCCCGAGCCGATTCTGTCAAGAGAATTGATGGTATCGGCTCTTCAGGTAGTCCCTGTTGGGTCAAACGTTGATCCCAGCAAAATAGATGGTGAGGATAATTTTGGCCGATTGCTGGAATCGGCCTCCACGTTGCTTGCTCGGTGAAGGTTTTGTAATGTCCCTTCATAAATTTTTGGAGGGCCGATCGCAAGGATCAGCCTCGCCACGTTTGCCTATTGACGTAGTCTTGCTACTCGCCCAGGCCGGTGGATAAAACCAGCCCAATCTCCGATTTTATCATGTTGGTGCGCTTGCTGTTGTCCACCTCGGGTGCGTCGTGTAATCGTGGAGCTCTACACTTCGCCGGACGAACGAGCACCATGTTTGTGCCAGCCGATGTTTCATCATCGGCTTTCCTTTGCTTGGGGCGCCACTCTTTTCTTTGCGGCAGTCCCTCCTCATCCAGGGTCCTCTGGACTTTCGCAGCCGATCAGGTCGTGCCTTCCTCGCCGTATGCAAGTATAACCTTTCGGCTTCCTCCAGACCGCGCAATCGCTGAACCCTGCGCTTTTGTGAATGGCTGAGACCATCAGGGCACCACCTTGGGTACCGTCTTCGTCGTCTTCCCCCTCGTCTTCGAATCCTCGAGATCTTCCAACCGAGGGGTCAGCACGTCTTTTGTGGTGGGAGAGGCCCTAAGCGCTCGAACACGGACACGTTGGCTGCCTCCTTCTTTTTCGGTTGCATTCTAGGCAGTTGCCGATTGTTGGTAATCGGCTCATTCCTGAATCCCAGCAGTGAAGAAGGGGCAGTCCCAATGCCTGCCCGTGTCGTCTTGCTCCCGTGGCGCTCCCGTCGCTCCTTATCGTGATTATGCCGACGATGCCTTTTGTCGTTTCGCCGACGATCTCTTTCATCATCGTCGCCGTGTCGCCGGCGTTGGTCATACCGACTCACATACTTGTTGAGGAGGTGATCAGAGAGGGTCGTTGATATCTTATGTTCTTCACTTCTCCCTCTGTGACGTAGCGCTTGCCATCTTGACGGAGCCGATCGCATGGAGCGGCCTCCTCCGTGTCTTTGCTATGAGAGTAGCTGTCCTCATCCCCGCCCTTCTCGGAGGGGTGTCCAAGCTCTACCATGTTGATGTTGGCTGAGAAATCTGGCTGGCACCCTCCGAGGTGGGTAAACTCCACCATGTTGACGGCGAGGAAGGGGTGTGTGTCGACCTTCATGCGTACTGGTTAAAAATTAGTCGCCCATTTTCTATCGCCATTTGGATCTGCTGACGCCACACCCTGCAGTCGTTAGTGGTGTGGGTGAACGTGTTATGCCACTTGCGGTATGGCTTTCCGTTCAGCTCTTGCACCGTAGGGACCTTGTGGCCTTCGGGTATCTTTATATGCTTCTCCGCGAGTAAGAGATCGAAAATCTGCTCGGTTTTCGTCACGTCGAAGTCGAACCCTCTTGGAGGCCCTGGTGGCTTCACCCATTTGCAGGTTTTGGGCTGGCTGAGTCCACTCAGCCACGCCACCTCCTGTTCTCCGTAGCACCTTCATCTTCGCTGCGTCAACCATGGTAACCACGCGCTTGAATTTATCCTGTAGACATCGGGTGGCGCTGTTCATACGCTTCGCACCATGTGTGCTAATGAAGGGTAGTCCGCTTGGAAGGCCACGTCCTTGATCGATGATGATAGACCCACCACCGCCAACTCGACTGCTTCTTTTTTACGTGAACCGAATAGCATCGGTTCCTAACGGTCCTGAAGCGCTGGATGTATTCACACCGTTTCCCCACGCTTCGTCGTACTTGTGCCAAATCGGCAATGCCAGCCTCGAAGCCTCGAGTGATATTGCTCATGGAACCGCTCTTCCAACTGCTTCCGGACTGAGTTCGGTGGCAGCGATGTGTAACCGAAAGCCGATCCTGTGAGGGACGTGAGAAGTACCTCACACGCAGCTCGTCTGACGCTGAGATCATGCCCAATGCGCCAAATATCGGCTCACATGCTCGATGGAGCTGGAACCATCTGATCCGCTGAACTTTGTGAAGTCCGGGAGCCGATATTTGGGTGGTAGCGGGATCAATTCGTACTCGTTGGGGTACGGCTTGGTATAGCCGACCGTCTTCCTTTTCGGCATCATGCCGAACTGATCTTTCAGAATCGTACAAATCTGATCTGCGGTGATGGCTGAAGGTGCCGAACCTTGAAGATTCGCGGGGTGGCGTACTTAACCAGCCATGCTTGTTTTTCCGGTTCTGAGCCAACTGCAGAGCTGGGCTCTGAGTTTTGTCGGAGTGGCGTATTTGGCTAGCCACGTCCGCTTCTCGGGTCTGCTCCGACGTTCCTCCTGTTGTTCCAGAAGTCCCCGCTGTTGCAACCTGGTTCGAGAGTGCCCAGGTGCCGCAGTCTGGCACGTATGCGGATGCGTATCCGTGCGGGATCTCCTTGGGCGCGTCATGTAGGAATTGGTAGTCACTGGGGTCACCACCAATCTTGTAGACGACGTAGGCCGATGAGTTCGGCGCTTCGGGTGCTGCCAACGCGACAGCGGGACTGGAGTGGCACCTCTCCTTGGTGAGTCCCTAGAGCTGGTCTGACGGAGAGTACTGATGGCTCATGATCTCCCGGATCACGCAGCGACGCGCTCCAACGTATTCACCAGGCTCTGGCGGTGCAGCGAATGAGCCACCATGAAGTTGATCTCGACGCAGCGACCTGGTGCGTTCTTCGACGGGGTGGATAGGTCCACTCCATCAAGCGCGCCGTCAGGTGAGAACCCCTTCCATCCGATGCCATGGGAGCGGGTCCTGTGGAAAGAGCCGATGAGGTCGGCTTCGAGGATTTGACCTCGTCATACTTCTTCTTGAGCTCGCCATTGAGCTCCTCGTAAGTGACCGGAGTTTCTTCCGCCATCTCCGATGTAGACGGCGATGTGGTTGATGTTGAGGATTGTCCCACCGGGCGTGCGAATGTGTTGACGTCGAAACCCACCGGCGGGCAGCGACTGGTCAACACCGTAGAGCCGGGAACAACTAGGGCTGCGGCTGGCCCCCCTCTGAGCGACGGCCCGCAAAGCCTCCTGGTCGCGCGCCGATGCAAATTGCAAGGCGTGCCACCTGACCTATACCTGGTCGGAAGGTGTGGATGATGCCTCGCTTAGTTTCCTGCAGGGCACACACGTACACGTTAAATACGAGCCTCGATCGGCTCTCGGGTTATCCTGTGAATCGGCTCATGGAGCCGATCCACCCATGATTCGTCCAAGGTGGCCGAATATATGGTGGTCCTGCTTGATCAAGATAAAGCATATGAGATCCACGACGATTTGGGGTTTTCACCGCATAATCGGATCATCCTACTCACGATTGGGCCTCGCGCTCACGCACGGTGATCGTAAGCCAATCCTAGACAAGGCCTAAAAACCCACACTAGGTTGATCCTCGGAACATCCTGTCTAGGGCAGCAAACTACACCCTACGTGCCGCTGATCCTCCAACCCTTTGTAAGGCCTAACTATTGCAGATATTAAACTAATCCTTGATGAATCAAGGAGCAATCGTAACGGATCAGATCTACTAAATAACGATCGGGGTGCCGCCCCGCACCCATGATGAGGTACAAGGACGGCTAGATGCGCAAGGGTTGCACTACGACAGCATATGATACTAAGAACAATGCTAACCCTAACACATCTATGATAACTACGTTGCTCGCCATCAAAAAGGCTTCAGTACGAGCAACGCATGAACAACGTAGGCAGGCTCGTGCTGCCTAGATCGCAAGATGCGATCTAGGCAGCATGATGCTTACCGGAGAAACCCTCGAGACGAAGGGGTTGGCGATGCGTCGAGATTGGTTTGTGTTGAACGTTGGTTGTTGTTTATTCCATAAACCCTAGATACATATTTATAGTCCAGCAGACTTTCTAATGTGGGCGTGCACCAAACCGTGCACGAGATAAATTCTAACTTCTACGTAACCTACTATAAAGATACACGGGCTAACTAGCCCAAACTTGGTAAACAAAGCCGATTCACATATCTCCTCTATATGTATATCTTCAAGCCCATCTTGATCGCGGTCCACCTCTGACTTGGTCAAATTCTGGTGATAACAAATAGCTTTATTGGGAACAGGGGACATGTAGTACCGATAAAAGAGGCATACTAGGTCCACACATGACTTCTCCTGACCCTAGAATAGTTTGAGAAGAGCCATCCGCCAACCTTAAACTTTGCTTCTTTAAATCAGGAGTATAGTCAACAAAATTTTCATAAGAGCTTGCCATATATCTAGATGCTCCTGAATCTATTAGCCATGGTATATCAATTGTTTTATAGCAGATGCGGATGCGGATGCGTTGAAAGTATGAGTCGATCGCTTGCCCTCCATATACATCTTCTGAAATTGGCACCACTTCTTCCAATCGTCCAATGATATCTCCACTCTCACGGTTTGAAAACCCTTTTTAATAGGGGAGGTAGTATTCACCCCGGTGCTAGGTTGCATACCAATACCTAGACCACCATTACTATCAGCTGTTCCACAGACACCAGCAGGGTGTGTAACTCCACAGCGATTACAGACACCACGGAACGCAAAATTTACATTTCGACAACCTGGATTTGGGCATAGCCAATCACCATCTCGATGCCAAGATTTCGTAGTACCATGACCATGTCTTTTACCTCTACCTGATCCATTGTTCAATTCATTTTTGATTTGATCTCTTGTCATTGTGTTCTCCCCCTATACTAATCTCATCAAACATAGCTCGGTAATTTGCAGCCATAGCTTTCACAAAGTAGTCGCCAACACACCACAAACCTGGCACTACCCTACCAAATACTATGGCTCAGATCAAGTACCAATAACTTGGCGTTACCTGTTAGCACTATCACCTCCTGCTTTGCTTCACGACACAAGGAACAGCAGACCCAGCCTCTGCTTTACACCTCTACAACTCCAATTACCGGCATGATCGAGGCCTGCATCAGCTCCACCTTCTCCAAGTCTCCACCCACCAATTCCACCAGATGCAGACCCCAATCACTGCCTCTAAGCTGCATGAACACCCTTGCCGTCACCTCCAATCCGTCCTAATTCCCGTAGCAACCCTGCACCTCAATCCGCTGCTTCACGCTCCATTGAATCTCCTTCTCTGGATGAGCAGGACCTCCGCCTCACCCCTTCTCTCGCCTCCTCTGCTTCACTCGCGAGTAAATCAGACCACCAGCCACCCCCGCGAAAGCACCACCCACCTCTGTAGCACCCTGAGGCTTTCAGCTTCGGCGACCACTACACAACCTCTCCCCGTGCTCTGATACGTACCATGTTGGCTTCCTTAATCGAACACCCAGGGATATGGTGGATTCAGTATCCAGGTAGAAGATGAACACCCTGCCTCTGAAACACAGACGAACCCTCTCGATTTCTCTTCCTTGTACTAATACAAGATGACCCTTATCTCACTTTTACACCACAACCCTTCTACTCTCTTATAGTATCCTACAGGGACAACCACACCTCAACAAAAACAAAACTCGAGTTTAAATTCTCACAAGACTTAGCCAAGATATGGGTCGCCTCATAAAAAACACGCTTCGGATAGCGGAATGAAACTGATGTAAAGCCCCTCACCATATGTTTGATGCTAGATACCAACAAGGGGACTTAGCCAAATAATTTAGAGTTGTCAATTTAGATGACTAAGGCACTTCTAGCATATATATGATTATTTTGGAACTCTTTCCTTCAAGTATGCATGAATTATTATACTGAAATTTTTAAAATTGAGTGGGGCCCACTGCCCTAGCTCACCTCTACTTGGGTCTGCCCCTCGATACCAACCAAAACAATAGAGGGGTTATGCCGCTGCATCAGAGAGAGGCAATCTAACAGAAAGGTCACAAAGATCATGTTGTCCATTCATTTGTCGCAAGCAAGCTCCACCGCATGCCGAAGCCATGGATTCTGCGAATTTCGATGGTAAGAGGACCTCCAAAGTTTGTCAACAAGCTACCCTTGATAATCTCGAATAATCACCTCTGCACCCCTGCATCCAACAACTTGAAAGATCGCCGCATCAGAGTTAAGAAGCATCTTACCCAGCGGTGGCGGTTTACATGTTGTTGCAAAAGTGGACACGCACCACAGCTTAGGGCATGGTTTACATAGATGATGCTAGATCAAATCGACATAGGCCAAGATATTCCGTCATGTGTGGCTAGGGTTGGGCTTGGCATCCGAGTTCCTGACCTCGTTGTGTGCTTCCCAATTGTGCCACCTCTAGAATCGTAGCTTGAAGATCCTTTAATCAAGATAAGAAACCAAATATCCATAGCTTACTGAAGGAAAAGATCTTCGATTCAGATGTAGCGGAATACGTTGTTTGAGTTCCCGCCATATACTACCCCAGCAAACTAACATAAGAGAAGTGTGTACTCGTCTACCTCCCCCTACCCACAAAAAATGCAGGTGTCATATGTTGTAGCTTCCCACTTGCAGAATTGTACCACATTGGTAGGTAGTCATGGGAAAAATGCCACAAGTGAATGTTCATCTTCCCTGGAGCCTTGATTTTCGAGGTTCCATTCCAAAAAAAAATCGATCGCTATCCAGCTCGATACCATACCACGGCAGGCTCTGCTCTAAGCTTGCAGAAACTTGTTTGAGCGAATAAGGTCGGACGTTGAATGAACAGTAAAATTGTCGTGTCTTGTATGCGGCACACGATGTCCTCCCTTTCATGTTGAGAGATTGACACCTACATAATTTGGGTCGCTAAGGCTAGGGAGGAGAAGGCATGCACATTCTCCTTGATCGATGCACTTGCCTCCTATTCAAGCAATGCATTGTTGTTGTAGACGATATCAGTGAGGTAGGTCTGATGATCCCCAATGAGAACCTAGGAACTCAACTATTTTTTGAGGATTTCCACCGTTCCGGAGTCGCCAATACCCAATGGATACCCTTGCTAAGCATGTCTTTGCCATGAAAAATACTCCGCAAAGTGTAGGACGAATATCAAGGTTTCAAAGCATTCCAAGAATCCGAATCATGGTACCCCTTCAGAACACGGGCGCATAGGAAAAATATGATCTGTAAGAAGCTGCTGCCCTTTCTTAGCTAGCATAGATTGTTTGAACAGGGTGAGATCGAGAAATGCCATACCCCCAATGTCTTTAGTGTCGATAGCCACTCCCAAGATCTCCAATGCATTTTATTTTTACCATCATCCGTTCGTCATTATCTGTTTGCGATCACTTCTCACATCTTGTCACATGTGGTCAAATGGAGTTATAAACAAATCAAAATAAATTCATTCCAGGGTTGGATTACTGCCTTTAGCATAGTTCCATTCACTACTCTTGACAAAGGTCTACCCATCCACCCATTAATGCATTTCTAAATTCTATCACATATGAAGTTGAAAGTAGCAGTTGGAGACCGGCTCACAGAGGTGGGTATACCCAAATATAGATCATTAAGCATCTCAGTTTGAACCATCAATTTATTCATCACTTCCAATTTCACTTGATCAGTACAACTCTTACCAAAAAAATTAAAGATTTATCAAGGTTATTTTTTTTTTTGCCTAGAGCCTTCACAAGAAGTCCTCAAGAGTATCCATAAGAGCTCTAGCATTACTTCGATCTAGAAGAAAGATAATGTCATCTGCAAACAAGAGGTGGGATATAGGAGGACCAATTCAAGCATTACAAATACCATAGAGCTCACCTGGATCCTCTCATCATTGCATCATACTAGACAAACCTTTTGTGCATAAAAAGTAATTTGTAGGGGCTGACTGAATCTCCTTGACAGATACCCCGAGAGGGACAACTGGCTCTGTGAGCTCGCCATTGGCACGACCAACTTAGCGCACACATGTAACATACCTCATTATTAGAGCCACATAGGGTGAAAACCAAGCTTGCAAAGACCACCATGAAGATAGTTCCGCCACGCCCTTTCATAGGCCTTCATCATATGATTTCTTAGGGAAAGGAAAAGCCTCATGGTTCCTTACAGTATGCTAGAACTCATAAGAAATCAAGACATCGTGAGGGGTCAAACGACATGGCACGAAGGCGCTCTCATGTTATGTCACTAAGGCACTCTCATATTCTGAGAAAACTGTTGGTAAGATCGCTATCAACCTGTTAGCTAAGACTTTAGAGGCAATCTTATATAGAATATTGCATAAACTAGTTGGACAATAATTCTTCAACTGTTTCGGTTTGGCAAACTTTGGTCATAATAATGTGATCGAATCACAATGACCATCGGGTATACTACCTTCACACAAGAAACTTCTCGCTGGACATCAAATTTCCTTTTTAAAGATTTCCCAATGAGTTTGATAAAAGAGCGTCGGGAAGATATCAGGACAATGCACCTTAGTGGGCCCAATATGAAATAAAATAGCCTCAATCTTCTCATCTATGTACAAGTTTGGATAAATTTGCATTCATCTTAGGTTTAACTTTGGTGGGATTGCGTCAATAAATCACATGGTTCATATGAAAAAAAATGTTCCCATAAATTTTGGCACCAAACTATTTTCTCTCCTTGCAAATCACACTTTAGTACGCCGGATTCTCACCTTAATTCTGGCGACATTTGTTTTTCAAATGGAGTCCAAATGTATAAATCAAATGGGTAAGTTGTAAAAGGTTGTCTGATTTACTAGAAAAATACTAGTAGGCACAATCGATAGTTCAACCGACATATCTTGCGCACCCGAGGATCTTGTGCAACCGATGCTTCTGATTTAAAGAATGTATGAAAAAGGTTTTCAAAAAAGCCAAAAAATAACTTTACATGGACACAATATACATCTACCAAATTGCAAAATTTTGGTTATTCATTCAACCAATAGCTTGAGAAACAAAAAAACACAAATCCTATTTTTATTTCTTGAAGTGTGAGCTAAATCTGTATTTGAATTTTTGGGACATGGTAGATTTATACCGTTCCTGTAAACTAGATTATTTTCAGGTCCTCTTTGATTTGCAGGATTCTTAAAGCGGCCAAACAAAAAAAACACGGGATCGAAGTGGCATATCCTTGAATCCTAGAGGAACAGGAAACTACATGAATTTGGATCGATTATGTCTTTGAATCATAGGAAAAGAATGGATTATAACATGAGATTGGAGTAGCTGGATATTTTACACAAAAAGAGTGTGCTAGTGAATCCTTAGAAACAATTTCTAAAGACTCCATTCCGGCTTCGTCATATCAAACCGAAAAACTACCTTGAAAAGATCCACTAGAAATTTGTAACAAAAGACCTACGGAACCCTACGCTCATCCACTACCCTATAAGAAAATATCAGAACCGTAGCCACACAGAGACGTGTCCATCATTCTTCACCATCACCGCCACCTCCATAGCCATTCAAACATCCAACGTAAGAATATTTTATAAGGGACACAATCCTCCACAAAGCATTTGATTTTTTTTGAATCAAAGGAGCCCCCATAATTTCTAATAACTTGTAGTATGTGATTTGGAGATTGGGTGCACGATTGCACTAGATACCTTCTCGCTGCCTCATACAAGGCAACCTGCTCAACTAGCCACCAACCTAGAAACACACACCACTGCACTTAGCATACATAAAATTTGGTGACTCTCACTTCATCACGGACAACCACCAACCCATTAATCACCACAAACGGTCAAACGAGGCCCATGTCAACAACTCAACCCATGCGTGAGAGACAATGAAACTTCAATCTTGGAAATGTGCCCTACATGAGAACATTTCAAATCTTGTACCGACAAAGCCCAAAGCGAGAGTTGGAGAGCGACACAAACAGAATCCATACTTCGATTGCCACCATTTCATCCCGATATTATAGCTTCGACTTGTCTATAAAACGGAGAAAAAGGCGAACAAATTGGATTAACATGCCATACCATCAATATTAAAGGCCTTAGTGTAAACGCACTCTAATCACAATTCCCACCTAACCAAACAAGTCACAACACCAAACACGCACCCCGGTGTCCAAGTGACACACTGCACCAACAACTGGTCCCCATAGAAGCAGATGATACCTCCACACAGGATAATGGCACAAAAACAATCATCGTCCGATCCATGGATACCCAAATACTCCCTCCATCCCAAAATGTAAGGTGTCTAAAGACTGGTCAAAAGTCAAACTTTACTAAGTTTGATCAAATATTTAGAAAAATATATTTACATCTACAATATTGAATGGACATATTAAGAAAATATATTTTATGGTAAATCTATTCATGTTGATTCAGTACTGTAAATATTTATAATTTTGTGTATAAATTTGATCAAAGTTAAAAAAACGTTGACTTTTGACTAATCTTTAGACGTCTTACATTTTGAGACGGAGTGAGTAAAAGGTTTCCGTGGAACGCAAACACCGGAAAAGATAAGAGAAGCACAAAGATTATGCCACCAAGGAGGTACTACCCAGCTACCCTCACACGCGTTGCCAGTCCTCACCAAAAGCTACACGTATTGAAGGATACAAATTTCAGGTGTCATCTCAATGATGGCTTAGCAAATATCTGAAGGTTTTAATTGCATGTTATGTAGTGACCGGTGACCCCCAGTTATAAGTTCGTCTAACTAAAAGACTATGTCATACTCCCTCTATTTTTATTTACTTTGTGTTCTGTATTTAATCAAAATCAAATTTTGATAAATTCAATCAATATAATATAGAAAAAAAATCAGCAACCATAATATCAAAGACATGTAATATGAAAATGTAGTTTATAACTTTTCTAACCCTATATACTTTACATTGTATATTTTCTTAAATATTTAGTCAAACTTCGTAAAGTTTCACATTGACTAAACTCAGAATGCAAATTAAATGTGAAGAAGCTCTAATCAATGTCAAGCTCAACTTTGTCATACATTTTCCAAAGCGTCCAGCTGAGAAGAAAAATAGCATCCAAATTCTTTTCAATCAGTAACAGGAAGCATGCTGGGTCAAACATCGAATCAGGGAATTTTTACAGGGGAATATGTCTGAAAACATGAAAGCCAGTGCAGCAGCGCATATACTATTCACACTGTACTTGTGCATTGGCGGCAAGCTCTGCCGCGGCAAGGAATTCAGTGTCCGGCAGAAAAAATAATGTGGCGTTTCGGTTTTCACGGTGGCGCACCTTGCATGCAGAAGTGCATATGCAGGTCATTTCCACAATATTCTCGGGCTGCTCCCACGACAATTGGTCGCGACAATTACCTTACCTGGAGTTGCACTTTTTTCACAGTAAAAAGTACCCCTCTCTGATTTAGAGTTGGTAAGATGGGTTCAAGTACCTGGTAACATGAATTTTGCAGGAATTTCAAAGAAACGGTTCGATTTCGGCAGGAACCCGGACCAGCGAGGTGCTCAGTAACTGCGTGCACATCTTGTGCCTTTTGATCTACAGATCGACCTGATCAAGAACATGTTACCGACGATGTTTTTTCTTCAGTCTGGCAGATCGGAATGGACGATGCAAGGATTGCATAGTGACAAGTAAAGAACAAGGCACGTTTGGGGTCTGAAAGCGCCGGTCTGTTTCACGGTTCCACACTTGGAGGCCCCTCCGTCTCTGGCCGTCCTTGCTAGATGCTGTCATGCTCTCGATCCAGACCCTCTTAGCTTCTAGACAAGCATCTTGTCCAACTAATGAAGACGAAACAGATGCTTTGGCCTGCATTGTCACTGCAAACCTTGCATTGTTTGCTAGTAATAAGCTCTCTCAAGACCCATCCCTTACTCAAGCATCTCATGATTGCCTCTTTGCATGAGCAGTAGCTTGCATGGGATGATGGGGCACACTGACACTGATATTGGCATCTTATGTGACATCCTTGTGCTTGTCTGAATTTCAGAAGCGAATATTCATATTCGTATTCGTATTCGGGTTAAAGCACGAGGCGAAGAATCCGAGCCGAGATACGCGGAATTTTCTCTCTCTTGCTCATCCTACTCATATATTCTCACCTTTGCTTGTGCTGCCTCCAATTTAGCATGAAACAAAGGAGAGACTGCCTAAAGCCTAGACAAACATTTAGAAAAATCAACAAAGAGCTTTAATTTAAGCTATCGGATGCGGTACTACTTGTTAAAAGTTGAAACTTTTCCATATAAGTAAATGGCCTCTTTTTCGCGTGTTTTCTTCCTGCTTTAACAATATTCCAGGCCAAGAGAGAAAAGCAGATTCCTGAATGATGCTGGGGCTATAGGTGAGGGAGGGAAGAAGCAAGCGAGCACTGGCTGCCACAACAAGTCACAGGGGAATTTGGCAAAGGTGGGAGCATCAGGAATAATTCTTTCTAAAGAGCTCATCAAAGTCCATATATCATCAGATTTTTAAAGGCATCAGGGGAAAAGGAGGATTGAGTGTGAGTGTGTGTGGCCCCGAGGGAATCGGAAAAAGTACTCCGGCAAGATGCCAAGGTAACCCACATGAAGAATTCCTATGCAGCTGTCAGTCAGGTAACATGACTCAGCCGGGCAATTGCATAATTGCAGCATAATTACCTGGCTGGCTTCCGAATCTTATTTATTACAGGTACTGCTATTTTACAGACATTTCATTTTTGCCTTGTAAATAAAGATCGAAAGGTGCCGATCCCAATACCGTATTCAGTTCAATCAGTGAACGGTGGGCATTGTACTATTGTAGCCGTTTTTTCTATGCAAAAGTAAAAAAAAATACAGATAATGATTAGGAATGAAACCGACGTTTCTGTGCTGCAACTGTTCATCCTTGATGGTTTTACCACGACCTGTCCATGAGCTATCTATTGGAATCTTACTTTGTGGACCTTTGGCTGTAGGAGCATCTCTAACAGAACCCGTAAATGCCGTCGGAATTGAATTTTTTTGGTGGATTTACGGGTTCGGCCGAAAGCGGCGTAGAACGGAGCCCGAAGCGGTGGGCCGGCCTGTAAAATTTTCTCGGGGGCACGAGAAACGCGAGCGTCGCCTCGTATAAATACAGGCTGCAGAGGGAAGTAGGGTTCCAAAACCCTACTCCCGCCGTAGCTTCCGCTTCCTCCACCGCGCACGCGCTTGGACTTCCGGCGAGCAATCGCGGAGCCGCCATCAATGACGAGGAGGAGGCGAAGGCAATCCAGCAAGTCTCCGTCATCTCGGAGGCCGAGGCGGAAGCCGTCCGTGCCGTGCGCGATTACAAGGCGGCGCAGAAGGACGCGGCCGTCCGCCGAGTGAAGCAGGAGGTCGTCGACCTCAACTAGGAGTAGGCCGCCGATGGCGTAGTCCTCCGCCGCGCGTACATTAGGTCGCCGCCGGGCGAAATTAGTTAAGTTTAGGACCTGGTTGCCGACGACCACCTCAAATGTAGTCTCTTTTGCGATCGAAACTATCGAAATATGCAACTACTATGTTTGAATTTCATTTTTTTAACTTGTTTGCGATGATCAGTTTACCGGTAAAATTTGAATTCGTGTTTTTTCGGTTCCGAATACGGGTGCTGTTCTGCGCCACCTCCTAAACCACTCGCATTTCGATTTTTGGGAGATTGAACTTCGTTTTTTCAGTTCCGAAGAACAAGGGCTCTGCTAGAGATGCTCTAAAGCTGTTGTAACCTTAGAATTTACCCACGGGCAGCATTAGTCTTAGCGAAGAAATCTTCGCTTTGAAGGGAAGGGTCAGAGAGATTGCCAAGGAATATTTTCTGACAAAATGATCAGAAAAAAATGATTTTTCTTTCCTATCCTGAGAATAAGTTGAATTAGCTCTCTGCTGCAACTTGTACAATAAGCTAAGCTATTGGGTAGGTTCTGAATATACTGAACTTTGCTTTTAGCACATATCTCTTCCCACCTCTGGAGATAAGGTGGGCAGGATTCCAGTGATCCACTGAAGAAAAGCATTAAACCGAATATTAGATAGAGATGACAAACTCCAAAGTATCAAAAGAAAGGATCAGGGATCAAAGGAGGAGCTGACATGAGAAAGCAATTAATCAGCGCATTTTAGTGCCAAGCATCGGCGAAAGGAAACTTATCTTGATCAAACCCCGCTGAATTTGTGTTCACGAGTTGTCGTCTAACACTGACCCATGAACAAATGAAACAGCCATTCTTCGTTAGCATTCTGTCGGTGCGTTTCCTGTGGTGCTTCTTTCTCTGTATATCTGACACATACACAACTTGCTGTGTGCACAGAACTGGTGACCGACCGGCATATCAACATGCAATGCATTGTAGTATGCTGTGTGAATAATTCACATCTTCTAGGATGCTTTTTGTGTCATTAGATGGCTGTTTCACTCAATGATGCATCTAGCCTTGAAAGTACTAATAATGAGCTTAAGATGCATGAAACCGAACCAGCTATGTTTCAGACACATATTCAACCCCAAGACAGTTTGGGTACTGTTTGGTGGCCGACGCTCCAATCCCTGGTCCAATATTCAGATTCCCCAATTTCGACGTTGCCAGGCGGATCACGAATGTATTCAATCGAATCACTGTCGGATCTTATTTCACTTTCTCACAGAATAGATGAACTTCCAGTGAAGTGCAGTACTGTATGTTTTCATTCCCACTCAAAAATATCCTTCAGGCTTCAGGTCGTGTTATGTTTATGTTCTCAACTAAGGATTTGCATAAGATAGTTCAAGTAACTGAACCAACTGTTCCCTATCCAGGATATTCGGGATACTGCGCTACACGAAAAAACATCCGTTAAATATGTTTCAGCATTGCAGCACACAGCTTGACCCCAGTAGCTTCAGCTTAACATCAGTGTTGGGCACCGGCCAAAGCATCGTCTGGTCTGCACTGCCATCAGCTGGAGCTCATCAAAGTGAGTTCTTGAGATAGAAAGAGGAACGACATCATGCACCTTCCTTTCTACTCTGAACAGCGAGCGTGCAAGAACGCATGCTGTCGCAGAAACCGATAAATCATTCATCGGGACGGCGAGATAGCACACAATCTTTGCTTCAATGCTAAGGCTTTGTTTTGTGACTTTAGTTTGGATCACTGCTTTTAGCTATGATCTTGCAAAAGAAGACCTTGATTTGGAGTCCGACTTCTGTGTCATATACATGGCCAAACGATATCCGAGAAGAATCAGAGTGATTACGTCAGAAAGTAAAGAAGACAAAGTTATCTGCTTTACCGAAAGATCTGAAAATTGTGGTGGAATTATAGTCAATCATTTGGGGATAGAACACCGGATGAGGTGATAAGCAGGTACGATTCTGGTGCCGTCTTCACTCCGCTCACTCAACTTTCCCAAATTTTCTACGGACATTCTTGCTGATTTCTTTGTGCTCGTCCCACTGTGTTGTTTATTCCACTCAAAGTCTAGTAGGTCTCTAGCTTCTTACTGAATTAACTGGGAAGAAATGATATTCATGTGTTCATTAAGCTAGGCATGCTATAATTATTTACAATCAGCGCGCGAAGTTTGAGGCAGCTCAGTCTCTCGTCTAGTCAGCTCTATTATTCTCCACATGTCATCTAAAGTCTAGATGTAAATTATGCAATGTTTAGGGGGGTGTGCTCCGGTGTCCCCCCCTGGCGAACGACGTTCAGATGGGATACCCGTTCGAGCAGGTGGGGCCGTATTAGTGTCGTATAATTATACTCCACGTCATTATCCACATAGATGATCGGTTTGCCACGTAGATTTGGTACGTATCCTTGGTGATGACGGTTTCCGGCGGCCCCACGGCATTAGAATCAGAGATCGACCCGTAAAGTACGTCGATCACATGGATTAGATGCCGTGCGATAGGCGGTGGTTACGGGGAAATATTTGGAAACCTTGCGTGTTCGCCATTGCTGGTGGTCCTTAGGGTTTGGAAGGTTCGGCGATCGGCAGGGAGACGGCAGTGACGACGACGTTGGGACGGCAAGGGGTAGCGCTGGGCGGTTTAATTTCGTTCGTTTGCGCCATTGCTGGTCGTCGTTAGGGTTTCGAAGGTTGTGTCCATCGGGAGGGAGACGGCAGGGACGACGACGCTGGGACGGCAAGGCCTAGCGCAGGGCGGTTTCGTTCCGAGAGGTGAGCCGGCGGAGCCGAGTATCGTGGAGGCGGGAGGCGGGAGGCGGATCCGGCGACGAGGAGGCTGGGCAAGGATCGCAGGCGGGTTGTTCCTGCTGCTACATTGTTGGTTCGTGGTAGGTAATTGATTGTAAAAAATAATTGCATGTTCATGATTTGGTTGATGTTAGGGTTTGGGTTTGGAGCTCCTTTTTTCAGATGTACTTATTTGGTTGTTACTTTGGACAGGCGATGGACGTTTCAGATTTGAGTGCAAGTTCAATGGAGTACGAGAGCGGAAATACAGATGAAGAGGAATTCAATATTTCGTCTGGCAACGATAATGCACCTCCTGAAGATGAACAAACATCTGGAGACGATGATGTCGACGAAAGTGTGAGTGAAACGGAAATACTAGTTATATTTAGAAGTTGTATGTAATTTGTTAAATACTGATAGTGCTTTTTTTGTTAATAGATGGATGCAGATGGTGTTGATCTAGAAGATGATAATGTAGAGCTAGAAGAAGATGTTGACACTGATAATGTGAGTTTGTAGTAATAAATTTCCGATTGCATAAAAATATGGAATTGATGTTCACATGGTTTCAAATGCATTAGATTCAGAGTGATGTTCTGGACGAGCCAACTGATGACGAGAGATTGGACTCAGGTTTTGTTGACGAGGTATGCATTTTTTTTGATTAGGTCATATGTATGTTTAATTAAAATTTAATAATTGAACAATGCATTTTATGTCATCGTGACATGATCGTTAATATTTCTTGTTTGCTCAGGTATTAGTTGGCGATAATTCTTCTTACGACTATTACGGTGATTCAGACTTGGAGACTATAGAAGAACCTGTTAGAAGAAGACATGTAAGTATTTTGAATTTATTCGTTTTATGAATCGCGGACATTGCGTTAAAAAAATATTTATGTTTTGAATGTTATAAAATTGTGCATGCAGGTGAAATCAGTTGGTAAGAAAAAGAATGGATCAGAGGATGAAGATGAGAGTGATACAGAAGAAAAGAGAAAGTTTTACTGGGAGGTAATGGAGATGACATTTGTGTCTGAGGCAGCTGCTTATACTTTTTATAATGGATATGCTCGACAAGAGGGATTCAGTGTAAGAAAGTTCAAGTTCAAAAAGAGTAAGGGTGCTAACAAAATAGTTCGCAGAAGGCGTTTTGTGTGTTCACGGGAAGGAAAACGTAACAGCAAGTTTCTGACTATGGACAACCGCACCCGTAGGTTGAGACCTTTGTCACGTTGCAATTGTAAAGCGGAGTTGGATGTGAAGCTTGATAGAGGTACGGGGCTTTGGCGAGTTGCAAAATTTGTTTACAAGCATAGTCATAAGTGTGCAGAACCGACCGAGAGCCCATTTTTATGGTCACATCGGAGGATAAAAGATTTCCAGAAAGCGGAGATATTAGCATTGGCAGCAGCTGGGGTTAGGAAGCATGTGATCATGGATACCTTCCTCAGCAAGTATGGTCGGTACACCACTGTTGGGTTTACGAGGAAGGACTTGTACAACATGTGCTGCAGGGAGAAGAGAAAGTTACTTGCAGGTGGTGATGCTACCTCAGCCATTGCCATGATGGAGAACCGGAGGAAGAAGTGTGCTGATTTTTTTTTTGAGTACGACGTTGATAGTAAAGGTCGTTTGAAAAGCTTGTTCTGGTGTGATGCTCAGTCCAGGCAGGATTACAATGATTATGGAGACGTACTCGTGTTTGACAGCACATATAAGATGAACCGATATGGTATGCCATTTGTTCCGTTTGTTGGAATTAACAATCACCGGAGGACGACAGTTTTTGCGTGTGCTATCTTATCAGATGAGAAGGAACGCACATATGTATGGCTACTGAAGACTTTTTTGAAAGCTATGTTGCAGCAGAAACCCAAGTCAATAATCACCGATGCCGATAGTGCGATGATTAGAGCTATTCGAAGTGTGTTTCCGGAGCAGTCGCACCGTATTTGTTCATGGCACATTGAAAAGAACATGGCTCGGCACCTAAGTTTCAAGTCGTTGAGTGAGTTTCGGGCTCTGTTGTATTACACGACCACACCGGATATATTCGAGGAAAGATGGCACGCATTTATCCAGAAATGGCAGACGGAGAAAACACAAACTTGGCTGAAAAGAATGTACAAGAAGAGGAGATTATGGGCAGCGGCGTACCTATCTGAGGGGTTCTGGCTTGGTATGAAAAGCAATCAGCGAAGTGAAAGTCTTAACTCATGTCTTCACCTACACCTAGACTACGGTATGACACTAGTGGATTTGATTTTGCACTACGAGAATGCTATAGTGCGCATTCGAGAGACGGAGGCAAAAGATGACTGCATCAGTTCACAGACATCACCTGTACCAGTAACCAATTTGAGGAGAATTGAGAGAGCTGCTGCAAAGGTATTCACTCCGGCAAACTTTTATATATTGCAGCAAGAGATATATAAAATAGAAGGCATTGAGGTTATAGATCAGTACAAGGGAACAGAAGGTGAGATGCAGTTTGTTGTTGCTTGGAAAAAGAGAAAGCATGCAAAGTTTTATGTTGATTATAAACCGGCCAACTCGGATAAATTTGTAGAGTGCAGCTGTCGAAGGATGATCCGGAGGGGACTTCCTTGCAAGCATATTCTCCATGTACTTGATGTGCTGGATTTGGATGAAATACCGGGTTGTTTAGTTCTGCTCCGATTCTCTAAACAAGCTAGGGGTGGCTTGCCAGCGAGGCGCACGAGCGATCTATATGGTTGGGGTTTTCCCGTAGCGGAGGAGCGACAAAGATTTACGGAGCTGAATGTGTTACAAGCTGAAGCATTGCAAGTTGCATACAAAGATCCAGTGTTATTCGAGCGGACCAAGGCATTTTATGCTGACATTATTTCAAAGAAGATGGAGTATGATAATGTACCCAACCGTCCCACAAACTCGCTGAATACTAATGTTAATGAATTGGGTGATCCTGCTCAAGTTGCTGCTCGAGGTGCGCCTAAGAAACGAAAGCGTAGAGATGATGGAGAAGGACCCGTGACAAAGAATGGAAGGCCATTATCGTATGACGAGCGGGGTAGGGGGATTCGATGTAGCAGATGCAAAAAGGGTGGACACACCAAACGTAGCTTGAAATGTGAGCTGAATCCTAGGTGAGTATTAATTTTTGTTTGCGATCAATTATTTATGCATCCTTGTATATTATAGTTATTTACTTTATCATCTGGTTTTGTGAATTGCAGGCATGTTGCGCATATGTTTGTAGGTCAGGAAGATGAATGACTTATTTTGAAAGGGGGCGTTTTAAAGGATGAACTTCGCACGATATTATGAAGCTTGAGTTGGCATGCCGATATGTAGTCATTAATCATTATGCTATATGAACCTGGAGTTGGAATGGTGACATGGTTTTTTTAGTTTTCTTTACTAAAGTGTACTTGGTTCAGTTACACAAATCTCAGAGATAGAACATGTAGTACATTTATTATATCAACATAGTGGCATGCTTCACTCCCAACTTGCAGAAATCTCTTGTATGGCCTTCATCTTCTTCTGGTTTCTGTCTCTAATATTGAAGAGATCTGCAACGTAATACTCGAGCTTCTTCTTGTCCTCCTTTAGAGTGGCAATCTGCAGCTCTGCCTTCTCCCTCATAACCTTCTCAAGTTCAGCAGCAGATTTTGCAACCATTCCTTCTTGCTCAGTACTCAGGCTACCAAGCTGTTTATGCAGTTCAAGGTTTTTCTTTTCCAGCTCCCTCTTCTCAAGCACTAGCTGGTAATTGGCAGTAGCATACTCTACATTACCAGAGATTCTGGTTTCCTTCTCCTCCTCAAATGAATGCCACAACTGGAGCAATGCACGTTTCAGAGATTGTGGCCACTCCTGATCCACCCAAAATACTGTCTCACAAATATTGTCCTGAAAATTATTTTTATTCCAAAATTTAGTACAAGTGTTGATGAAACAATGTGGCTCAAAACTGTGGTGCTAAATATGACACAAGGTTTTCTATTGGTACATCCATCCACAACACAAGAACTGTCACAATATTTGTTCAGTGCACAAGGATTTCTAAATGCAGAAGGATGTTCCTACCTTGCATCCACAGCCCAAGAACCTCCGGCCCGTGTTCGTCCCGTCGAATGCCACATACTTGTGGCACGGCAAGTGGTGGTGGCAGCGCTCCGGCCCAGCATGAACACCGGCGTAATCCGGGTCATACATGGTCTCTGGGACCTTAATCACAAGATAAAATTCAACGAATTGGAATCAAATGGTTTAAATCAAGCAAATTCCCAAATTTAACCAAACCCTAACCCTAGCTCCACACGTACCCGAGACATTGGGCTCAGATCGGCCCCATTGGCGAACTCAGAGAGCAGACTGTCTTGGCTGCTGCTCTCTCCGTCGTTCCAGGACGGCATGTCGGCGGCGGCGTTCGCGCGGCGGCGGACGTGCGACGGCGGCGGCTGAGGCGGACGGGAGAAGGGGAGAGAAAGAATAGATCGATCCAACGCACGGGCCGGCCGGGTCGTTTTGAAAGGTGGCGTTTTTTTGAAACCCTAGCCGCGCGCAGTTGTGGTGGGTTTTTGTAATTTTCTCCATACGAATTGTTGGTACAAGGGCTTGGTTTACACAGCACATAAGGATTACAAGAGATGAGATTTAGAAGATGAACCTTGTAGCAGAGTTTTAGCAAGTCGAAACACATCGCGGCAAGGTGATAACTGGCTCACAAGACAGCGGAGAGTAATTGTGTTCATGCTGTTCTTTAAAGCAACGTAAAGTACACGACTGATCCAGTCCTACACGCACACTTCAATCTAAAACCATGGTGATTTTAATATGTGACCGACACCATAAGATCTCGAGGTAAATATAGCTTAAGGGTGCTGCAAATAACCCTGACAGGCAGGTAAGTGACAGCGTAGTTTGAACAAGAAGGAATTGATGTACACAATAGATAGATGAATACTTAAAATCACACAAGCACAGTAGTTGCCAATCGTACTTAACTGTCATACATATAGAATTACAGGAGATTCACACAAGCTGGGAAACCTTCTACGGGACTAAAACCCAACCTATGCTCACTGCTGGTTTATCTACTTTGTAAATCTCTTGGAGATCCGGACAACCTTTGTTTTCACCGTCTCTAAGAGATTTGAAGTTGCTAAAACTATCTGTGCGTTAATGAGGTTCCTTGATCCGTCTATCATCTCCTGCAAACAATAGGCATGGGTTATTAATTTTATGTAGCATGGAACAAAGGTTTTTTTTCAGCATGTAGAAACCAGTACCTGTGATATTTCTTTAGTCCATTTATCTCCATCCCAATGTTCCATGCATTGAAGAACAAATAAGCCACATGAATTGCTGCAACAATAATTGATTACATTGACTTAGTTCAGCAATAGTATTGTAATATGTATTTATTTGTAGTTTGCATGTACTGACCCATCTTTTTGCTGCGGCATATTGTATGATTTTATATCCCAAGTTATCACATCAGGGAAAAATCCAGATGTAGAATTGTTGTACTCTAGGATGTCAGCAGATATTTGTTCTCTCTATACAAATATAGATAATTAGATGTTTGAGTGCGCATTAAATTTGAAGACAATATGTAGTAGAAGAAACAGTACCAGAGCCCTGACAGTGTCTATTGTCACACTTAATGGAAATAATGAGTCAAGAACTTGGAATTCTTCCTTCGGTATGTGCATGATCACGGTAATCCAGTGATTGTTCATTATGTTAACTGGAAAATATGCCTGTGTGACAGGAAAAAATTGTCATTGCAATGTAAATTAGTATTCGTACTAAAGTTCGTCATATTGATGGAATACTTTACCTTCTGCCGCCTAAAATATTCGTCCACCACTCGTTGAATGGTTCCAGTTCTTATAGCTAAGTGATCATCGTTCTTCTTACTTTTTTTAGTTTTCTGGCCTTTGCGATGTTGTTCTAGCAGGAATGATGACCTCCACGCTGCACATAAGTACCGATCATCCCCAACACGAAGAGACAAATCTCCAATGTAAGCATCGATAACCTGAAAAACAAATGTTTGGTGTAGCGAACACGTAAACATACATGTGCATAATTCAAACATCAAAAGTATGTGCATACTTGAGTCATCACCTATGTACTTACATCATCTGTACACCATTTATGGTCTAGAACCACTTTAAGCCTCTGTGATGTCAATGATGAACCTACCCTTTTCCTCGTCATAAACCTGCATCATGTATTTGACCAATAGTGGCCGTATCTTTCTGGATGGAATTTGGATCATGCAACGGCCAACAGCACAAGTGCATAATTTGTCTCGTTGCTCGTCGGTCATTGCTGCTACGACTTTCTGCCACCTAATTATGTCACAAAAAATCTCCCCATCCGGGTCTTGCATCCTGTGTAGACCAATTGTGAACAGCATGAAATTAATAATAGGTAGGAAATAAAATTGTACAACTGCATCACATGAAACTAATAAACTATACCCTCGGGTTTAATTACGTAATAACAGATTTCAACATCATGTGACAGCAGATTCGAACTTCACGTGATAACAGATTTGAACTTCTTGTCATATCATATATGAACTTCCTGTGAAAACACATCTGTACTTCGTCTGCTAACATGTATGAACTTCATGTGATAACAATGATGTATTCCGTCTGCTAACATATATGAAGTGCAAGCTAGCAATATGAATCAAGTCGTAAGTACCTGAGACTGGGTAAATACAAATAAATTAACGACTCAGTTACATAGACAAACATGCATGATTTCGTGGAGATACATGACTATCGGGATCGTTCATTTGTGTTGCATGTGATGAGGACTATCTATACCGCATGTGGTGAGGAAATTAGGGTTGAGGGAGGAGGATGCGACCGTGAGAGAGAGTATGGTCGCGTCACAGATGATGGTGGCGGCGGCATACCTGCGTTTGTCGAGGCAGAGACGGTGGCCGCCCTAGATACGAGGATGTCCGCGGCAGAGACGATGATGGCCGCAGCAGACACACACGGTGGCCGCGGGAGAGATCTTGATGTCGATGCACAGACGACGGTGGCCGCCACAGAGATGTGCGTCCCAGGGTCGGTGATGTGCGGGGTGCCGGACGGTGGTTCAGCTCGGGGGCGGCGGACGGTGGTTCAGGTGGGGGGCGGCGGACGTGGGAAGATGGAGGTTGATAACTAGGTCAACGAGTCCACGACCGGCACTATTTCTACCCAATCACCCCGCACTACTCGCACGTAATGTACGTGTCAACGCATTCATGAATCATTAAATGGGCCGAAAGCCCATTAAGTTGTCCCAACTCATAATAATGCAATTTAAGTCCCATATTTGTAATTATTATTTTCAATGCAAAGTTTCAAATTGCATTCTGGTTTTTACAAATAATAATTTCCAAATTTTATTTCATGCACATTACATCTATGTCTGTAAACTAAGATCTATCAAATATGAAGAAAGTTACCCCCTCTTTTCGTCCGAAAACCCCTCTCTCGACACATCTACACCATGGGGCAACCATGGTGCCAAGTCCAAAAAACCAAAACACATAGCAAACAAGGTGTCACATCACAAGGTGGTCAAGTGTTCAAAATCTTGCCCCATTCCATGGTGGTTTGCTCAGTTTTTGGCCATTCCCCCCTCTTTTCGTCCGAAACCCCTCTCTCGACACATCTACACCATGGGGCAACCATGGTGCCAACTCCAAAAACCAAAACCCATAGCAAACAAGGTTTCGCATCACAAGGTGGTCAAGTGTGCCAAATCTTGCCCCATTCCATGGTGGTTTGCTCAGTTTTTGGCGATCCTCTCGTCCAAAACCCCATTGTCGACACATCTACACCATGGGGCAACCATGGTGCCAACTCCAAAAACCAAAACACATAGCAAACAAGGTGTCACATCACAAGGTGGTCAAGTGTGCCAAATCTTGCCCCATTCCATGGTGGTTTGCTCAGTTTTTGGCGATTCCCCCCTCTTTTCGTCCGAAAACCCCGCTGTCGACACATCTACACCATGGGGCAACCATGGTGCCAACTCCAAAAAACCAAAACACATAGCAAAAAAGGTGTCACATCACAAGGTGGTCAAGTGTGCCAAATCTTGCCCCATTCCATGGTGGTTTGCTCAGTTTTTGGCCATTCCCCCTCTTTCGTCCGAAAACCCCGCTCGACAAATCTACACCATGGGGCAACCATGGTGCCAAGTCCAAAAAATCAAAACACATAGCAAACAAGGTGTCACATCACAAGGTGGTCAAGTGTGCAAAATCTTGCCCCATTCCATGGTGGTTTGCTCAGTTTTTGGCCATTCCCCCTCTTTTCGTCCGAAAACCCTCTCTCGACACATCTACACCATGGGGCAACCATGGTGCCAAGTCCAAAAAATCAAAACCCCTAGAAAACAAGGTTTCACATCACAAGGTGGTCAAGTGTGCCAAATCTTGCCCCATTCCATGGTGGTTTGCTCAGTTTTTGGCCATTCCCCCTCTTTTCGTCCGAAAACCCCTCTCGACACACATCTACACAATGGGGCAACCATGGTGCCAAGTCCAAAAAATCAAAACCCCTAGCAAACAAGGTTTCACATCACAAGGTGGTCAAGTGTGCCAAATCTTGGCCCATTCCATGGTGGTTTGGTCAGTTCTTGGCCATTCCCCCTCTTTTCTCCGAAAACCCCTCTCTCGACACATCTACACCATGGGGCCACCATGGTGCCAAGTCCAAAAATCAAAACCCATAGCAAACAAGGTTTCACATCACAAGGTGGTCAAGTGTGCCAAATCTTTCCCCATTCCATGGTGGTTTGCTCGGCGATTCCCCCTCTTTTCGTCCGAAAACCCCTCGCCGACACATCTACACCATGGGGCAACCATGGTGCCAACTCAAAAAACCAAAACACATAGCAAAAAAGGTGTCACATCACAAGGTGGTCAAGTGTGCCAAATCTTGCCCCATTCCATGGTGGTTTGCTCAGTTTTTGGCCATTCCCCCCTCTTTTCGTCCGAAAACCCCGCTCTCGACAAATCTACACCATGGGGCAACCATGGTGCCAAGTCCAAAAAATCAAAACACATAGCAAACAAGGTGTCACATCACAAGGTGGTCAAGTGTGCAAAATCTTGCCCCATTCCATGGTGGTTTGCTCAGTTTTTGGCCATTCCCCCTCTTTTCGTCCGAAAACCCCTCTCTCGACACATCTACACCATGGGGCAACCATGGTGCCAAGTCCAAAAAATCAAAACCCCTAGAAAACAAGGTTTCACATCACAAGGTGGTCAAGTGTGCCAAATCTTGCCCCATTCCATGGTGGTTTGCTCAGTTTTTGGCCATTCCCCCCTCTTTTCGTCCGAAAACCCCTCTCTCGACACATCTACACAATGGGGCAACCATGGTGCCAAGTCCAAAAAATCAAAACCCCTAGCAAACAAGGTTTCACATCACAAGGTGGTCAAGTGTGCCAAATCTTGGCCCATTCCATGGTGGTTTGGTCAGTTCTTGGCCATTCCCCCTCTTTTCGTCCGAAAACCCCTCTCTCGACACATCTACACCATGGGGCCACCATGGTGCCAAGTCCAAAAAATCAAAACCCATAGCAAACAAGGTTTCACATCACAAGGTGGTCAAGTGTGCCAAATCTTTCCCCATTCCATGGTGGTTTGCTCAGTTTTTGGCGATTCCCCCCTCTTTTCGTCCGAAAACCCCTCTCTCGACACATCTACACCATGGGGCAACCATGGTGCCAACTCCAAAAAACCAAAACACATAGCAAACAAGGTGTCACATCACAAGGTGGTCAAGTGTGCCAAATCTTGCCCCATTCCATGGTGGTTTGCTCAGTTTTTGGCCATTCCCCCTCTTTTCGTCAAAAACCCCTCTCTCGACACATCTACAACATGGGGAAACCATGGTGCCAACTCCAAAAAACCAAAACACATAGCAAACAAGGTGTCACATCACAAGGTGGTCAAGTGTGCCAAATCTTGCCCCATTCCATGGTGGTTTGCTCAGTTTTTGGCCATTCCCCCCTCTTTTCGTCCGAAAACCCCGCTCTCGACAAATCTACACCATGGGGCAACCATGGTGCCAAGTCCAAAAAATCAAAACACATAGCAAACAAGGTGTCACATCACAAGGTGGTCAAGTGTGCAAAATCTTGCCCCATTCCATGGTGGTTTGCTCAGTTTTTGGCCATTCCCCCTCTTTTCGTCCGAAAACCCCTCTCTCGACACATCTACACCATGGGGCAACCATGGTGCCAAGTCCAAAAAATCAAAACCCCTAGCAAACAAGGTTTCACATCACAAGGTGGTCAAGTGTGCCAAATCTTGCCCCATTCCATGGTGGTTTGCTCAGTTTTTGGCCATTCCCCCTCTTTTCGTCCGAAAACCCCTCTCTCGACACATCTACACCATGGGGCAACCATGGTGCCAAGTCCAAAAAATCAAAACCCCTAGCAAACAAGGTTTCACATCACAAGGTGGTCAAGTGTGCCAAATCTTGGCCCATTCCATGGTGGTTTGGTCAGTTCTTGGCCATTCCCCCTCTTTTCGTCCGAAAACCCCTCTCTCGACACATCTACACCATGGGGCCACCATGGTGCCAAGTCCAAAAATCAAAACCCATAGCAAACAAGGTGTCACATCACAAGGTGGTCAAGTGTGCCAAATCTTGCCCCATTCCATGGTGGTTTGCTCCGATTTCCCCCTCTTTTCGTCCGAAACCCCGTCGACACATCTACACCATGGGGCAACCATGGTGCCAACTCCAAAAAACCAAAACACATAGCAAACAAGGTGTCACATCACAAGGTGGTCAAGTGTGCCAAATCTTGCCCCATTCCATGGTGGTTTGCTCAGTTTTTGGCCATTCCCCCTCTTTTCGTCCGAAAACCCCGCTCTCGACAAATCTACACCATGGGGCAACCATGGTGCCAAGTCCAAAAATCAAAACACATAGCAAACAAGGTGTCACATCACAAGGTGGTCAAGTGTTCAAAATCTTGCCCCATTCCATGGTGGTTTGCTCAGTTTTTGGCCATTCCCCCCTCTTTTCGTCCGAAAACCCCTCTCTCGACACATCTACACCATGGGGCAACCATGGTGCCAAGTCCAAAAAACCAAAACACATAGCAAACAAGGTTTCACATCACAAGGTGGTCAAGTTTTCAAAATCTTGGCCCATTCCATGGTGGTTTGCTCAGTTTTTGGCCATTCCCCCTCTTTTCGTCCGAAAACCCCTCTCGACACATCTACACCATGGGGCAACCATGGTGCCAAGTCCAAAAAATCAAAACACATAGCAAACAAGGTGTCACATCACAAGGTGGTCAAGTGTTCAAAATCTTGCCCCATTCCATGGTGGTTTGCTCAGTTTTTGGCCATTCCCCCCTCTTTTCGTCCGAAAACCCCTCTCTCGACACATCTACACCATGGGGCAACCATGGTGCCAAGTCCAAAAAACCAAAACACATAGAAAACAAGGTGTCACATCACAAGGTGGTCAAGTGTGCCAAATCTTGCCCCATTCCATGGTGGTTTGCTCAGTTTTTGGCGATTCCCCCCTCTTTTCGTCCGAAAACCCCGCTGTCGACACATCTACACCATGGGGCAACCATGGTGCCAACTCCAAAAAACCAAAACACATAGCAAACAAGGTGTCACATCACAAGGTGGTCAAGTGTGCCAAATCTTGCCCCATTCCATGGTGGTTTGCTCAGTTTTTGGCCATTCCCCCTCTTTTCGTCCGAAAACCCCGCTCTCGACAAATCTACACCATGGGGCAACCATGGTGCCAAGTCCAAAAAATCAAAACACATAGCAAACAAGGTGTCACATCACAAGGTGGTCAAGTGTGCAAAATCTTGCCCCATTCCATGGTGGTTTGCTCAGTTTTTGGCCATTCCCCCTCTTTTCGTCCGAAAACCCCTCTCTCGACACATCTACACCATGGGGCAACCATGGTGCCAAGTCCAAAAAATCAAAACCCCTAGAAAACAAGGTTTCACATCACAAGGTGGTCAAGTGTGCCAAATCTTGACCCATTCCATGGTGGTTTTGTGGGGACCCCGGACTAGCTGTCCGAAATACCCTGTTATGTATACAGTTCACGTTCCCATGATCAGTGTGCCGTGAACACATAACCGAACTGATATCAAATTACACCATCCATTACAAAACGGAATAAGAAAATTACATCAAGGTCACATGACCAATCTTTACATAATAGCCTCGAAGGGCCTAATCTAATCATCAGAGTCGCGGAATCACTTCAGCAGCGAGAGCCCAAGTCATCTGCCTTAACCCTACAGGCAACTGCGGGAAGACGTTCCTAGCTCGCATAGACGTCATCCAATTCCTTCTTCTTCAGTTGAATTCCTCCAAGTCTGGCCAAGTAAATAGCCAGGGGACAAAGCCGTGAGTACATTGGAATTGTACTCGCAAACCATCAAGAAAGATGCTAACAATGCTAACTAAAAGAAACAAGAGAAGAAGAAAAGTTTCTCTGGTGGATATAGAGTGTAGAAGAGAAGCAGTTTCTCTTGTGGTTATAGCATGTGAAAGAGAATTAGTTTCTCTTGTGGATATAGCATGTGAAAGAGAAATAGTTTCTCTTGTGGATGTAGCATCCCAACATCGCAGTTGAAGGGGACACTAAGAGGGTGATAAGACATTTCTATGACATCTCTATATCTTTATTGAAGAAGATACTTCAAAAGAAAACCTATGACATATCTATGTTAAAGAAGATACTTCAAAGAGTTCTTCAACATAAAACACTAGGATGGGAGTAGCCCTTTTTATTTCCTTTCCGACCATCTTCACATGGTCAACAGCTTTCCCGTACCCTTCCGGTACTCTGAAAACAACTTTCTGTTATTCTTTGTAAAGCCTTTCTAAAACAAAACTAGCCCAGGTTAAGGTAGGCCTTTGCAACCCGTCCATGACCGCGGACGCGGCTATTCGAATAGATTTGACTCTGCAGAGTTTGCACACTTTCCCCACAACTATCCGGATACCTATCGTGTGGGCATCATCCCCGCATAACAACGTATGCCACGACGGATACCCGAACATAACCTTTCGCTTATCTCCACTGACATGAGTCCTTCCTGCGGGCTTACCCCTTCCCGGCACCCCACCTCCTTTTTGAGCGTATCTCCGGCGCCACGACGGAAGACCCTCGTAATCGTCCGGCTATAGACAACTACGGTGTATTGCCTCCTTCAGAGCGCAACCCGGCGTCAGAGGTCATCGTGACCCTCCTAGAGAGTTGTGAAGGTGTCTCATGCCAGCTTCAACAAACTAGGGCTAAGCCCCGTTCCCACGTTGGGGTAGAGTGGTTGCGCGATAAAAGTTGGGCTGGCGTACACTTATACGCAGTGCTCCTTTAAAAACATTTTACCAACACTTCCTTTGTTTGTCCACAACCAACCATACCACTTTCCGAAACATCAAGACTTTTCTCTTGAACAACACTTGGGCAAGACAACATCTTCCCAAAGTTTTCAAAGTTTTTCCAAAACATAAAACATCGGGGTTTTCCCAACCTAAAGTTGTATGTAAGAGCTAAGATATATCGATGGCACGATGCTAGCCATCATACCACTAAGGAGATGATAATTGAGGTGTCAAGGGGATCATACATGCTTAGGATAAGCATGCATGGGAACAACATAGGTAGGATTGTTCGACAAGGGTCATGATGTTGATCATCATACCACTAAGAAGATGGTAAAATAGGTGGTCAAGGGGGCATACATGCTCAAGGTAAGCATGCATGTTGTCAACATAAGAGGGAAAATACTTTCAGATTTGTGGTGTTAACCAACCAACACTAAAGTAAATGAGGGTGATCAACGATATTTGACATACCTAAGGTAGGTAGGCATACTCATCTCAAAATGAGAGTACACCAAGATTATGATGTTATTACTACTACATTAACAAGGGTGTAGGAGTGAACTGGCAAGAAGTGTCACATGCTTAAGGTAAGCATGTAACTCAAGAAGGTAGGATGGCATAGCCATGACCAACAAGGGGTGCAACATACTCGAGAGTAAGTATGCATAATATCAACAAGGGGTTCAAGAAGGGTGTCAATAGGTCGACACACACAAGATAAGTGGGCATACCCATCACACTTAGAGGGTACACCAAGATCATGATGATGACCACCATTAAACTACAAAAGTGGTGGGGGTGGTGTAAGTTACTATCTTGAGATGGAACATGCTCAAGTTGAGCATACAAGATAACCAAGTGGAATGGCACGGCAATGATACCATGCATCCCATTATCACAACGACAATAGTGGAGTATCACCACTAGGGAGTACCCCACTTGCAATCACACATAGATGACATAAATAGAGAGAATCACACACATAGAATTAAGGTGCTTTGGACATCAACAAATGACATCCAACTAGACACCAAGTCAGAGATCAAAAGATGGCTTGCCTTGGATTATTTGTCCCTGGACTTCTTCAACTTCATCAATATAAGAATCCCGTCAATATAAATAAAATCCTTGTCCGAACCACTTCTTCTTCCTCTCGGAATTATTCGCATCTATCGCCGGAAAATATAAAAGAACACAATCAACACATTGCACCAATCATAACAAGCATGCAACAATCAACCATCAAAAGCTAACCACTCTACTAAGGCTAACATATTAAGGACTTATATATACTACAAAGCAACTAAAAGAAAATCTCATTTTATTTACCTAGTAAAGGTATGAGAGCGTCATACTTAGAAATTGCCTCTCTCTGTATCACCATGGCACAACTAAGTATCCCCTGGTAGATAACATCATAAAGGGGACAAGTGCATTAGTTTGGCATCACAAACATTCATATTATATTTTGAAACATTTTTGGAAAACGCGGGAAATCATTCTCTCTATTTTATAAAGCTTACATAACACTACACAAGGATGGGAAGTAAATGATATGCCACACCATTTGAAAACTTAAGCCAAACAATACAAGTAAGGTTAAGTTTCAGAGGTTTTGTTTTGCAAGAATAAAACATTGGTTGAGCAATTTTAATACAAAGGGGTGGTTAGAGTTTTCAAATAAATCAAAAAGTTTTGCTTCAACAACCCATGTCACACATACACATTACTAACAGTAACAAATATGCATGAACAGAGACTAACATTATTTTTCCTAGATGGCCAGTACTAATACAAGACTAACCCAATTGGATTTACTCAAAAATATTAAACCTACAAATTTAGGAATTTATTTGAATCTGGCTGTACAGAAAAAAAGTTTGTAAGCCATAAATCGTAGAAAAATCCTAAAAATATGAAACCACTGGCATTTGAAAGATATTTAAACAGAGGTGCATACACAATTGGATTTGGGTTCAAATTGTTTCTGAAACTCTCACAAATTGATTAACAAGGTTACTGCATGTCTTTACCATTTTCTTGACAACAGGATTTTCATAACAGATAAATGTTTGAAACTTGTTGGAGATGATTAAGAAAACATCCAGCAGTCCTACAAAGTTGGAATCACTCAATTAGGTTAAAATATGGATTTTTGGTGATTTAAAAGCTAACAGCCATGTCTGCAGAACACACAGAACAAGTTTAATTCACCACAAATCGTACATAATTCATAAAAATATGAGGTCAGTTGCATCTGAAAGGTATTGAAAAGCTGGTTCTTACCCAATTTGTTTCATTCAAAAATTCGTTCCCAAGCTCCTGATTTAATTCGACAAAGTCAGATCTGACCAGATCTTGATCTGTAAACCATTTCAGTTTCAGGAGGTCAATCGAAGTGAAACCACCGCCAAAATGAAGGTATTGAACAGAGCTTTCACCCAACGTTGAGTTTGCTCAAAAAGGTTTTGTAAAACGGACCCAATCTAACAAACAGTGAATCTGCATGTTTCCAGAACTTTATTTACCAGGGATAATCTGTAACGAATTTGAGTATGAGACCAACGGCAAGTTGTAGATCTTTTTAGTATCTACCTGTGGAACTTTGAATCACTCGATTTGGATCTGCACACGAGATTTGGTGGATTTTACAAGTTCGTACCAGAATCTGAAACAGCAAGATTACAGAAATTACTGCAAGGTTTTGGACGAACTTGGATCAAGAACTTCAGATCTGAGGATTGCTCAAGCTTCTCCATGCTTAGCTCAACATGCACCTGCATCAAGATCCAATCTTAGCAAGAGAGGAAGAAGAAGAGGTGATAAAACCATCTAGGGTTGGGGAGAAGAAGGAGAGGGAGGCTCTCATGGTGAGGGGAAGCTTGAGGGAGAAGGGGAGCTTCATCTTGGTGGGTTTCCATGGCCATGGCCGGCCATGGGAGCAAGGGGCAGTAGTATTTCGTGGGGAAGTGGAGGAGAAGAGTGTGAGGGAGTGGAGGATGAAAAGAAATGACCAAAGGAGGAGGGAGTGGCCGGCCAAGGGCCAATTTATAGAGGGAGAGGGGTGGCTGCCTCCTTATTTGATTGGTCAAGGTGGGTGGCTGCCCATTTAGTGATTGGGGTAGTTGGGAGGCAAGTCTTGCAAGAGAAGAAAAAGAAGAGGAAGGGCTGGCCGAAATTCTTGCCATGGTCGGCTCCTTCCTTGCCAAGTACAAGTGAGAAATGTGAGAGGGAGACACAACATCTATGTGAGTAGATCAAAGCATGATGTTGAGGAGATAATATCAATGAATGATTTTGATGATAATAAAAATAGGAGTAGATACTTATAGATAAAAAAGGAGTATGAAGGTGACATGTGCCATGAGAATAATCTCCACCACTTTGGTTGAGACCAACTTATGATGAAGATGGTTCCCAAGGTATAGTTGATGAATAAAAGTTTTTATTAGAATTCAAAATTGAAGGATTGGGGTTGGCCACATGCAACAATGCATGAGCATGCCAAGGTAGATGGGATGGTGATGGTGGTTTAGTCAATGATAGAGCAAGGTTAAGAGAGAAGGTGAGTGAAGTATCCATATACTCACAAGGATGAATATATTGACATAACTCATCAATTTATGAGATCAAGGTGATGATGGAAGAGAATATAAAGTATTTGAAACACCTCAATTGTCTAGGGACAATTGGGAATGAACTCAAGTGGAATGGAATTTGAAAATGTTGAGAGAACTAGTTGAAACATAGGAGTTCAAAATGTTCTACTTACTTTCTCAAGTGAAGTAGAGTTTTCTCAAATCTAAAGCAAACATGAAATGGTATAGGTACCATAAACAAGCCTTTTGTTAAAAAGAAGGCAAGATAGAAAATAATTGTTTTAGAAATCAGTACTAGGTACAAATGGGATGAGAAAACAAAACCCATTTCAGTTCTTTGTTTTCCTTGAAGAAATATCTTGAAAAGTTTTAGTAAAACTAGAAGTAGTTTTGTGATCAAAACTAGAGAAGGAAAATCAATAGGATTTTTGAGAGAGAAAACTAATTTAGGGAGAAGTGTTCTCAAGGGTAGATGGTGGCTACAAAATGTACCCACAATTCCCACTCTTGGTTTTGTGAAGATTAAACTTGAATAAAAGCAAGAGGTAAAATGGAAGGAAGTGATCTAGTGTTGAATCATTGAATAGGGTACAAGATCAAGTTGAATATATGAGTTGCAAGGATTGACTGAGACATGCAGGACGTGGAGGTCAAAGAGGATGTTGCATAGATGAGATCCATGCATTGAAGTCAACAATAACAGTGGTGGTTGTTTAGATATCAACTGCCAAAGTCTGAACATTTTAAGCCTGTCAACACAGATGGTCGACATGGCCTCAAAACCAACAAGGATGAGTGGGTAAAAGAGAGGGATGTAGCTAGGGGAAGATGATCCCAAGTTTTGAATTAAGGATGATTTTGAGCTAGATTAACACAAAGAGAATAACAAGATGGCACACTCATGTTGCCATCAGGAGAGAGGTTTGATGTAGGAAAACAATTCTTCCTAAGCCACACCTGTGTTTTATTTGGTGAGTTGCTTGTTTAACCACTAGGGGTGTTGTTCTATGAGGTAGCTCAAGACAATACTCAACAAGCAAATCAAGACAATTCATCTACCAACAGATCAAGGCAATTCATCATAACAAACAGATCAAGGCAATTCATCTTAATTAGTCTAAAAAAAAGTTTTTGTTCCCCCTAATTTTTACAACATGAACAAATAATCAAGGTTGCAAAAAGTGGGGTGTTACAGACTCTTCCACCCTTAAAATAATCTCGTCCCGAGATTGCTAAGCGTAGGACTAGAGAGGTTTCAAAGTTGACTAAAGTTAGACTCCATTCTTTGATAGACACAGAGTTGCCGAGGAGGTCATTTCTTCATCTTCTGGGAGACATGATGGATTCCTGCCGATGGCGAGCTTCATGAAGAGGTTGACTAGTCCATGCAGGTGTTGGATCTGTAGTTTCTTAACGATCCTAGAGGGGGTTCAAGGCTGTGGGAGGGTTAGTGCACCCAACGGTGCTTGAGCAGGGCTGAAAACTTTTTAGAGTTAGCTTGATTTTAGTGGAAGACGAAGTCTTCCACCCTTAAAATTGTTCACCGGGGGTTTTGAAAACTTAAGTTTCCGCCACGGAGTCTTGTTAGGAGCTTTTTGAAGAGGTCTTCGGTCTCTCGTCTTGAGTCGAACATATTCTGAGGGCGTTGTGTAGTCCATGGCTTCGAGGGGAGCTAGTGCAATCCCACGTTTCCAACGTTGTTTTAGAAACATTTAAAATTTGAGGGTTAGCTCCAACTTTTAGTGGAAGACGAAGTCTTCCACCCTTAAGATTTTTCATCGGGGCTTTCGGAAAAACTCAGAGCGTCTGCCTTGCGGTCCTGTCGGGGGCTTCTGAAGAAGTTGTTGATCTTCCTTGTTCAGTTGAAGAATCTTCGGGGGCGACGTGCAGACCACAACTTCAAGAGGCACTCACGATGTTAACTAAACCATATGGGACGCGCGGTAAGTTAGTAAGTTGATGAAACGCCTGGTTGGTATCCATATGAAGCATCGACAGAGGTCGTCAAAGACAATCTTCAGCTTGAGGGTCGGTGGTGACTTCAATTAGTTGGGAAATGAGCGGGTAAGTTGCACCTAATCTTGAGTCTTGAGGTATCTTCAGGAGCTTCACTTGATGAGGAGAGGATGAACCAGGTGATGCAGCTTGGCTTTGACGCTATTGTTCCCTCGGTTTGTTAGATGGTGTGCTAGAGGGTAGTTTTCAAGAAGATATCCTCGAGGTTAGCGCGATTATACTCAAAGGTTAGACTAAGTTAGTATGTCTTGTCGCACAGGTGCAGTCATTCCTGAAGGCGCGGCTTCTGCTTTCTCGGCGTGGTAGAGATGCTTCAGCGGATCTTGAAGGTATTGGCTTTTGCTTTGTTGGCGTAGTAGAGATTCTTCAGATGACCTTGAAAGTAGTCGGCGTAGATAGGGGTCTGAGTTAGTTTCCCTGACGGTTGAAAAACAACTGCTAACGGGTTTAGAGTTAGAGTCTTTCGTTAATCTACCCAACTAACTAGTAGTTAGCAATACATCGGCGAGGCAAACTTTAATCCTATCATTGCATGCGACACCCATACAATCATAACCAGAGACAAAATACCACTAACCGAGGTTACTGGTATTTTTCCTAGATGCACAGAAACAAAACAAGATCAACACAATTGGAATCATTCAAAAATATTTATTTTTCAATTTTTGAGACTCAAAATACTAACCAGAAACAGTGATCAAGTTTTATTTATTAAAAATCGCACAAAAATCCTAAAAATACAAGGTCAGTGGCATCTGAAAGATAATTTCATACTGGTTCTAGTGCAATTGGAATCACATCAATCGAAGCTACCAAACTATTTTTATTAGCAAAACAGTACACTGGCAGATTTCCATCTTTAATTTCTGTTTTACAAATTTCAAACAATTAAAAAGGGCGGAAACGTCTAAATAGCAAGACATACATGCACACAACAAACAGATGCAAACACTCAAGGCAGCACACTAGGGAACTACAAGCAATCATCACACCAGACATGGTACTCTAAGTACCCAGAAATTCCTAATGCGCGGGGTAGCTCAATCAAAGCGATTGAGTTTGTCCTATCCATCCTATAGGTTTGGGGCTGGTCGCATATGTTGACGTCTTCATATCATTAGCATCAGCTTCAACTTGGATCCTTGTAGCAGTTGGTGGTGAAGGGGCCGGGTGTTGAGTCGTTGATGTTGAGGCGGAGGAGAAAGCTGTGTAGAACTTCTAGTCTCGACATCCCGGAAACATGAGGTCTTCGAAGAGGTAGCTGTTGAGGTGCTTCTGAAGTAGAGATCTTCTCGTGGCTGGCCTAAAAATAACTAGTCAAGAAACTGAGGGCTTGATCCCTGACGACTGCCAAAATTGCAAGTCCACGGAGTAACAAGGTCAGATCCTTGACGGACTTTGGTGGTAACCAAGGACATGACGTTATCATCCCTTTGTGTGTACTGATGAGTTGGCATCCAATCTTCAACAGCTGTTGTTGGAGGTACATGAGACTTCCAAAAAGGTTGATCCATCTTCGGCTTAGAGTCTCCGGCCTGAGTTGGGGACATCGTCCAATATGTTTGTTTGAAGTGGATGAGACAATAGAGTATGAAGTTTCAAACATTTATAAAGCGGAGAGATAAGAATTTAGAAGTTTTGAAGTAATAAGAGGAGTAGAAGCTATGCTTCCGACTAAAGAAGAATTTGTTTCGTAAATAGTTTTTGCCCAAGTACTTGTTTCCTAACTAACGTCCATGCTAACTAAGGTCTCCTACAGTAGATAGCTCGATACCAGCTCTGTGGGGACCCCGGACTAGCTGTCGAAATACCCTGTATGTATACAGTTCACGTTCCCATGATCAGTGTGCCGTGAACACATAACCGAACTGATATCAAATTACACCATCCATTACAAAACGGAATAAGAAAATTACATCAAGGTCACATGACCAATCTTTACATAATAGCCTCGAAGGGCCTAATCTAATCATCAGAGTCGCGGAATCACTTCAGCAGCGCAGAGCCCAAGTCATCTGCCTTAACCCTACAGGCAACTGACTGGGAAGACGTTCCTAGCTCGCATAGACGTCATCCAATTCCTTCTTCTTCAGTTGAATTCCTCCAAGTCTGGCCAAGTAAATAGCCAGGGACAAAGCCGTGAGTACATTGGAATTGTACTCGCAAACCATCAAGAAAGATGCTAACAATGCTAACTAAAAGAAACAAGAGAAGAAGAAAAGTTTCTCTGGTGGATATAGAGTGTAGAAGAGAAGCAGTTTCTCTTGTGGTTATAGCATGTGAAAGAGAATTAGTTTCTCTTGTGGATATAGCATGTGAAAGAGAAATAGTTTCTCTTGTGGATGTAGCATCCCAACATCGCAGTTGAAGGGGACACTAAGAGGGTGATAAGACATTTCTATGACATCTCTATATCTTTATTGAAGAAGATACTTCAAAAGAAAACCTATGACATATCTATGTTAAAGAAGATACTTCAAAGAGTTCTTCAACATAAAACACTAGGATGGGAGTAGCCCTTTTTATTTCCTTTCCGACCATCTTCACATGGTCAACAGCTTTCCCGTACCCTTCCGGTACTCTGAAAACAACTTTCTGTTATTCTTTGTAAAGCCTTTCTAAAACAAAACTAGCCCAGGTTAAGGTAGGCCTTTGCAACCCGTCCATGACCGCGGACGCGGCTATTCGAATAGATTTGACTCTGCAGAGTTTGCACACTTTCCCCACAACTATCCGGATACCTATCGTGTGGGCATCATCCCCGCATAACAACGTATGCCACGACGGATACCCGAACATAACCTTTCGCTTATCTCCACCGACATGAGTCCTTCCCTGCGGGCTTACCCCTTCCCGGCACCCCGGCAGCATACCTCCTTTTGAGCGTATCTCCGGCGCCACGACGGAAGACCCTCAGTAATCGTCCGGCTATAGACAACTACAGTGTATTGCCTCCTTCAGAGCGCAACCCGGCGTCAGAGGTCATCGTGACCCTCCTAGAGAGTTGTGAAGGTGTCTCATGCCAGCTTCAACAAACTAGGGCTAAGCCCCGTTCCCACGTTGGGGTAGAGTGGTTGCGCGATAAAAGTTGGGCTGGCGTACACTTATACGCAGTGCTCCTTTAAAAACATTTTACCAACACTTCCTTTGTTTGTCCACAACCAACCATACCACTTTCCGAAACATCAAGACTTTTCTCTTGAACAACACTTGGGCAAGACAACATCTTCCCAAAGTTTTCAAAGTTTTTCCAAAACATAAAACATCGGGGTTTTCCCAACCTAAAGTTGTATGTAAGAGCTAAGATATATCGATGGCACGATGCTAGCCATCATACCACTAAGGAGATGATAATTGAGGTGTCAAGGGGATCATACATGCTTAGGATAAGCATGCATGGGAACAACATAGGTAGGATTGTTCGACAAGGGTCATGATGTTGATCATCATACCACTAAGAGGATGGTAAAATAGGTGGTCAAGGGGGCATACATGCTCAAGGTAAGCATGCATGTTGTCAACATAAGAGGGAAAATACTTTCAGATTTGTGGTGTTAACCAACCAACACTAAAGTAAATGAGGGTGATCAACGATATTTGACATACCTAAGGTAGGTAGGCATACTCATCTCAAAATGAGAGTACACCAAGATTATGATGTTATTACTACTACATTAACAAGGGTGTAGGAGTGAACTGGCAAGAAGTGTCACATGCTTAAGGTAAGCATGTAACTCAAGAAGGTAGGATGGCATAGCCATGACCAACAAGGGGTGCAACATACTCGAGAGTAAGTATGCATAATATCAACAAGGGGTTCAAGAAGGGTGTCAATAGGTCGACACACACAAGATAAGTGGGCATACCCATCACACTTAGAGGGTACACCAAGATCATGATGATGACCACCATTAAACTACAAAAGTGGTGGGTGTGGTGTAAGTTACTATCTTGAGATGGAACATGCTCAAGTTGAGCATACAAGATAACCAAGTGGAATGGCACGGCAATGATACCATGCATCCCATTATCACAACGACAATAGTGGAGTATCACCACTAGGAAGTACCCCACTTGCAATCACACATAGATGACATAAATAGAGAGAATCATACACATAGAATTAAGGTGCTTTGGACATCAACAAATGACATCCAACTAGACACCAAGTCAGAGATCAAAAGATGGCTTGCCTTGGATTATTTGTCCCTGGACTTCTTCAACTTCATCAATATAAGAATCCCGTCAATATAAATAAAATCCTTGTCCGAACCACTTCTTCATCCTCTCCGAATTGTTCGCATCTATCGTCGGAAAATATAAAAAGAACACAATCAACACATTGCACCAATCATAACAAGCATGCAACAATCAGCAATCAAAAGCTAACCACTCTACTAAGGCTAACATATTAAGGACTTATATATACTACAAAGCAACTAAAAGAAAATCTCATTTTATTTACCTAGTAAAGGTATGAGAGCGTCATACTTAGAAATTGCCTCTCTCTGTATCACCATGGCACAACTAAGTATCCCCTGGTAGATAACATCATAAAGAGGACAAGTGCATTAGTTTGGCATCACAAACATTCATATTATATTTTGAAATATTTTTGGAAAACACGGGAAATCACTCTCTCTATTTTATAAAGCTTACATAACACTACACAAGGATGGGAAGTAAATGATATGCCACACCATTTGAAAACTTAAGCCAAACAATACAAGTAAGGTTAAGTTTCAGAGGTTTTGTTTTGCAAGAATAAAACATTGGTTGAGCAATTTTAATACAAAGGGGTGGTTAGAGTTTTCAAATAAATCAAAAAGTTTTGCTTCAACAACCCATGTCACACATACACATTACTAACAGTAACAAATATGCATGAACAGAGACTAACATTATTTTTCCTAGATGGCCAGTACTAATACAAGACTAACCCAATTGGATTTACTCAAAAATATTAAACCTACAAATTTAGGAATTTATTTGAATCTGGCTGTACAGAAAAAAAGTTTGTAAGCCATAAATCGTAGAAAAATCCTAAAAATATGAAACCACTGGCATTTGAAAGATATTTAAACAGAGGTGCATACACAATTGGATTTGGGTTCAAATTGTTTCTGAAACTCTCACAAATTGATTAACAAGGTTACTGCATGTCTTTACCATTTTCTTGACAACAGGATTTTCATAACAGATAAATGTTTGAAACTTGTTGGAGATGATTAAGAAAACATCCAGCAGTCCTACAAAGTTGGAATCACTCAATTAGGTTAAAATATGGATTTTTGGTGATTTAAAAGCTAACAGCCATGTCTGCAGAACACACAGAACAAGTTTAATTCACCACAAATCGTACATAATTCATAAAAATATGAGGTCAGTTGCATCTGAAAGGTATTGAAAAGCTGGTTCTTACCCAATTTGTTTCATTCAAAAATTCGTTCCCAAGCTCCTGATTTAATTCGACAAAGTCAGATCTGACCAGATCTTGATCTGTAAACCATTTCAGTTTCAGGAGGTCAATCGAAGTGAAACCACCGCCAAAATGAAGGTATTGAACAGAGCTTTCACCCAACGTTGAGTTTGCTCAAAAAGGTTTTGTAAAACGGACCCAATCTAACAAACAGTGAATCTGCATGTTTCCAGAACTTTATTTACCAGGGATAATCTGTAACGAATTTGAGTATGAGACCAACGGCAAGTTGTAGATCTTTTTAGTATCTACCTGTGGAACTTTGAATCACTCGATTTGGATCTGCACACGAGATTTGGTGGATTTTACAAGTTCGTACCAGAATCTGAAACAGCAAGATTACAGAAATTACTGCAAGGTTTTGGACGAACTTGGATCAAGAACTTCAGATCTGAGGATTGCTCAAGCTTCTCCATGCTTAGCTCAACATGCACCTGCATCAAGATCCAATCTTAGCAAGAGAGGAAGAAGAAGAGGTGATAAAACCATCTAGGGTTGGGGAGAAGAAGGAGAGGGAGGCTCTCATGGTGAGGGGAAGCTTGAGGGAGAAGGGGAGCTTCATCTTGGTGGGTTTCCATGGCCATGGCCGGCCATGGGAGCAAGGGGCAGTAGTATTTCGTGGGGAAGTGGAGGAGAAGAGTGTGAGGGAGTGGAGGATGAAAAGAAATGACCAAAGGAAGAGGGAGTGGCCGGCCAAGGGCCAATTTATAGAGGGAGAGGGGTGGCTGCCTCCTTATTTGATTGGTCAAGGTGGGTGGCTGCCCATTTAGTGATTGGGGTAGTTGGGAGGCAAGTCTTGCAAGAGAAGAAAAAGAAGAGGAAGGGCTGGCCGAAATTCTTGCCATGGTCGGCTCCTTCCTTGCCAAGTACAAGTGAGAAATGTGAGAGGGAGACACAACATCTATGTGAGTAGATCAAAGCATGATGTTGAGGAGATAATATCAATGAATGATTTTGATGATAATAAAAATAGGAGTAGATACTTATAGATAAAAAGGAGTATGAAGGTGACATGTGCCATGAGAATAATCTCCACCACTTTGGTTGAGACCAACTTATGATGAAGATGGTTCCCAAGGTATAGTTGATGAATAAAAGTTTTTATTAGAATTCAAAATTGAAGGATTGGGGTTGGCCACATGCAACAATGCATGAGCATGCCAAGGTAGATGGGATGGTGATGGTGGTTTAGTCAATGATAGAGCAAGGTTAAGAGAGAAGGTGAGTGAAGTATCCATATACTCACAAGGATGAATATATTGACATAACTCATCAATTTATGAGATCAAGGTGATGATGGAAGAGAATATAAAGTATTTGAAACACCTCAATTGTCTAGGGACAATTGGGAATGAACTCAAGTGGAATGGAATTTGAAAATGTTGAGAGAACTAGTTGAAACATAGGAGTTCAAAATGTTCTACTTACTTTCTCAAGTGAAGTAGAGTTTTCTCAAATCTAAAGCAAACAAGAAATGGTATAGGTACCATAAACAAGCCTTTTGTTAAAAAGAAGGCAAGATAGAAAATAATTGTTTTAGAAATCAGTACTAGGTAGAAATGGGATGAGAAAACAAAACCCATTTCAGTTCTTTGTTTTCCTTGAAGAAATATCTTGAAAAGTTTTAGTAAAACTAGAAGTAGTTTTGTGATCAAAACTAGAGAAGGAAAATCAATAGGATTTTTGAGAGAGAAAACTAATTTAGGGAGAAGTGTTCTCAAGGGTAGATGGTGGCTACAAAATGTACCCACAATTCCCACTCTTGGTTTTGTGAAGATTAAACTTGAATAAAAGCAAGAGGTAAAATGGAAGGAAGTGATCTAGTGTTGAATCATTGAATAGGGTACAAGATCAAGTTGAATATATGAGTTGCAAGGATTGACTGAGACATGCAGGACGTGGAGGTCAAAGAGGATGTTGCATAGATGAGATCCATGCATTGAAGTCAACAATAACAGTGGTGGTTGTTTAGATATCAACTGCCAAAGTCTGAACATTTTAAGCCTGTCAACACAGATGGTCGACATGGCCTCAAAACCAACAAGGATGAGTGGGTAAAAGAGAGGGATGTAGCTAGGGGAAGATGATCCCAAGTTTTGAATTAAGGATGATTTTGAGCTAGATTAACACAAAGAGAATAACAAGATGGCACACTCATGTTGCCATCAGGAGAGAGGTTTGATGTAGGAAAACAATTCTTCCTAAGCCACACCTGTGTTTTATTTGGTGAGTTGCTTGTTTAACCACTAGGGGTGTTGTTCTATGAGGTAGCTCAAGACAATACTCAACAAGCAAATCAAGACAATTCATCTACCAACAGATCAAGGCAATTCATCATAACAAACAGATCAAGGCAATTCATCTTAATTAGTCTAAAAAAAAGTTTTTGTTCCCCCTAATTTTTACAACATGAACAAATAATCAAGGTTGCAAAAAGTGGGGTGTTACAGTTTTGGCCATTCCCCCCTCTTTTCGTCCGAAAACCCCTCTCTCGACACATCTACACCATGGGGCAACCATGGTGCCAAGTCCAAAAAATCAAAACACATAGAAAACAAGGTGTCACATCACAAGGTGGTCAAGTGTGCAAATCTTGCCCCATTCCATGGTGGTTTGCTCAGTTTTTGGCCATTCCCCCTCTTTTCGTCCGAAAACCCCTCTCTCGACACATCTACACCATGGGGCAACCATGGTGCCAAGTCCAAAAAATCAAAACCCCTAGAAAACAAGGTTTCACATCACAAGGTGGTCAAGTGTGCCAAATCTTGGCCCATTCCATGGTGGTTTGGTCAGTTGTTGGCCATTCCCCCCTCTTTTCGTCCGAAAACCCCTCTCTCGACACATCTACACCATGGGGCCACCATGGTGCCAAGTCCAAAAAATCAAAACCCATAGAAAACAAGGTTTCACATCACAAGGTGGTCAAGTGTGCCAAATCTTGCCCCATTCCATGGTGGTTTGCTCAGTTTTTGGCGATTCCCCCCTCTTTTCGTCCGAAAACCCCGCTGTCGACACATCTACACCATGGGGAAACCATGGTGCCAACTCCAAAAAACCAAAACACATAGCAAACAAGGTGTCACATCACAAGGTGGTCAAGTGTGCCAAATCTTGCCCCATTCCATGGTGGTTTGCTCAGTTTTTGGCCATTCCCCCCTCTTTTCGTCCGAAAACCCCTCTCTCGACACATCTACAACATGGGGCAACCATGGTGCCAACTCCAAAAAACCAAAACACATAGCAAACAAGGTGTCACATCACAAGGTGGTCAAGTGTGCCAAATCTTGCCCCATTCCATGGTGGTTTGCTCAGTTTTTGGCCATTCCCCCTCTTTTCGTCCGAAAACCCCGCTCTCGACACATCTACACCATGGGGCAACCATGGTGCCAAGTCCAAAAAATCAAAACACATAGAAAACAAGGTGTCACATCACAAGGTGGTCAAGTGTGCAAAATCTTGCCCCATTCCATGGTGGTTTGCTCAGTTTTTGGCCATTCCCCCCTCTTTTCGTCCGAAAACCCCTCTCTCGACACATCTACACCATGGGGCAACCATGGTGCCAAGTCCAAAAAATCAAAACCCCTAGCAAACAAGGTTTCACATCACAAGGTGGTCAAGTGTGCCAAATCTTGGCCCATTCCATGGTGGTTTGGTCAGTTCTTGGCCATTCCCCCTCTTTTCGTCCGAAAACCCCTCTCTCGACACATCTACACCATGGGGCCACCATGGTGCCAAGTCCAAAAAATCAAAACCCATAGCAAACAAGGTGTCACATCACAAGGTGGTCAAGTGTGCCAAATCTTGCCCCATTCCATGGTGGTTTGCTCAGTTTTTGGCCCCCTCTTTTCGTCCGAAAACCCCGCTGTCGACACATCTACACCATGGGGCAACCATGGTGCCAACTCCAAAAAACCAAAACACATAGCAAACAAGGTGTCACATCACAAGGTGGTCAAGTGTGCCAAATCTTGCCCCATTCCATGGTGGTTTGCTCAGTTTTTGGCCATTCCCCCTCTTTTCGTCCGAAAACCCCGCTCTCGACAAATCTACACCATGGGGCAACCATGGTGCCAAGTCCAAAAAATCAAAACACATAGCAAACAAAGTGTCACATCACAAGGTGGTCAAGTGTTCAAAATCTTGCCCCATTCCATGGTGGTTTGCTCAGTTTTTGGCCATTCCCCCTCTTTTCGTCCGAAAACCCCTCTCTCGACACATCTACACCATGGGGCAACCATGGTGCCAAGTCCAAAAAACCAAAACACATAGCAAACAAGGTTTCACATCACAAGGTGGTCAAGTGTTCAAAATCTTGGCCCATTCCATGGTGGTTTGCTCAGTTTTTGGCCATTCCCCCTCTTTTCGTCCGAAACCCCTCTCTCGACACATCTACACCATGGGGCAACCATGGTGCCAAGTCCAAAAAACCAAAACACATAGCAAACAAGGTGTCACATCACAAGGTGGTCAAGTGTTCAAAATCTTGCCCCATTCCATGTTGGTTTGCTCAGTTTTTGGCCATTCCCCCTCTTTTCGTCCGAAAACCCCTCTCTCGACACATCTACACCATGGGGCAACCATGGTGCCAAGTCCAAAAAATCAAAACCCCTAGCAAACAAGGTTTCACATCACAAGGTGGTCAAGTGTGCCAAATCTTGGCCCATTCCATGGTGGTTTGCTCAGTTTTTGGCCATTCCCCCCTCTTTTCGTCCGAAAACCCCTCTCTCGACACATCTACAACATGGGGCAACCATGGTGCCAACTCCAAAAACCAAAACACATAGCAAACAAGGTGTCACATCACAAGGTGGTCAAGTGTGCCAAATCTTGCCCCATTCCATGGTGGTTTGCTCAGTTTTTGGCCATTCCCCCTCTTTTCGTCCGAAAACCCCGCTCTCGACAAATCTACACCATGGGGCAACCATGGTGCCAAGTCCAAAAAATCAAAACACATATAAAACAAGGTGTCACATCACAAGGTGGTCAAGTGTGCAAAATCTTGCCCCATTCCATGGTGGTTTGCTCAGTTTTTGGCCATTCCCCCTCTTTTCGTCCGAAAACCCCTCTCTCGACACATCTACACCATGGGGCAACCATGGTGCCAAGTCCAAAAAATCAAAACCCCTAGCAAACAAGGTTTCACATCACAAGGTGGTCAAGTGTGCCAAATCTTGCCCCATTCCATGGTGGTTTGCTCAGTTTTTGGCCATTCCCCCTCTTTTCGTCCGAAAACCCCTCTCTCGACACATCTACACCATGGGGCAACCATGGTGCCAAGTCCAAAAAATCAAAACCCCTAGCAAACAAGGTTTCACATCACAAGGTGGTCAAGTGTGCCAAATCTTGGCCCATTCCATGGTGGTTTGGTCAGTTCTTGGCCATTCCCCCTCTTTTCGTCCGAAAACCCCTCTCTCGACACATCTACACCATGGGGCCACCATGGTGCCAAGTCCAAAAAATCAAAACCCATAGCAAACAAGGTGTCACATCACAAGGTGGTCAAGTGTGCCAAATCTTGCCCCATTCCATGGTGGTTTGCTCAGTTTTTGGCGATTCCCCCTCTTTTCGTCCGAAACCCCTCTGTCGACACATCTACACCATGGGGCAACCATGGTGCCAACTCCAAAAAACCAAAACACATAGCAAACAAGGTGTCACATCACAAGGTGGTCAAGTGTGCCAAATCTTGCCCCATTCCATGGTGGTTTGCTCAGTTTTTGGCCATTCCCCCCTCTTTTCGTCCGAAAACCCCGCTCTCGACAAATCTACACCATGGGGCAACCATGGTGCCAAGTCCAAAAAATCAAAACACATAGCAAACAAAGTGTCACATCACAAGGTGGTCAAGTGTTCAAAATCTTGCCCCATTCCATGGTGGTTTGCTCAGTTTTTGGCCATTCCCCCCTCTTTTCGTCCGAAAACCCCTCTCTCGACACATCTACACCATGGGGCAACCATGGTGCCAAGTCCAAAAAACCAAAACACATAGCAAACAAGGTTTCACATCACAAGGTGGTCAAGTGTTCAAAATCTTGGCCCATTCCATGGTGGTTTGCTCAGTTTTTGGCCATTCCCCCCTCTTTTCGTCCGAAAACCCCTCTCTCGACACATCTACACCATGGGGCAACCATGGTGCCAAGTCCAAAAAACCAAAACACATAGCAAACAAGGTGTCACATCACAAGGTGGTCAAGTGTTCAAAATCTTGCCCCATTCCATGTTGGTTTGCTCAGTTTTTGGCCATTCCCCCCTCTTTTCGTCCGAAAACCCCTCTCTCGACACATCTACACCATGGGGCAACCATGGTGCCAAGTCCAAAAAATCAAAACCCCTAGCAAACAAGGTTTCACATCACAAGGTGGTCAAGTGTGCCAAATCTTGGCCCATTCCATGGTGGTTTGCTCAGTTTTTGGCCATTCCCCCCTTTTTTCGTCCGAAAACCCCTCTCTCGACACATCTACAACATGGGGCAACCATGGTGCCAACTCCAAAAAACCAAAACACATAGCAAACAAGGTGTCACATCACAAGGTGGTCAAGTGTGCCAAATCTTGCCCCATTCCATGGTGGTTTGCTCAGTTTTTGGCCATTCCCCCCTCTTTTCGTCCGAAAACCCCGCTCTCGACAAATCTACACCATGGGGCAACCATGGTGCCAAGTCCAAAAAATCAAAACACATATAAAACAAGGTTTCACATCACAAGGTGGTCAAGTGTGCAAAATCTTGCCCCATTCCATGGTGGTTTGCTCAGTTTTTGGCCATTCCCCCCTCTTTTCGTCCGAAAACCCCTCTCTCGACACATCTACACCATGGGGCAACCATGGTGCCAAGTCCAAAAAATCAAAACCCCTAGCAAACAAGGTTTCACATCACAAGGTGGTCAAGTGTGCCAAATCTTGCCCCATTCCATGGTGGTTTGCTCAGTTTTTGGCCATTCCCCCCTTTTCGTCCGAAAACCCCTCTCTCGACACATCTACACCATGGGGCCACCATGGTGCCAAGTCCAAAAATCAAAACCCCTAGCAAACAAGGTTTCACATCACAAGGTGGTCAAGTGTGCCAAATCTTGGCCCATTCCATGGTGGTTTGGTCAGTTCTTGGCCATTCCCCCTCTTTTCGTCCGAAAACCCCTCTCTCGACACATCTACACCATGGGGCCACCATGGTGCCAAGTCCAAAAATCAAAACCCATAGCAAACAAGGTGTCACATCACAAGGTGGTCAAGTGTGCCAAATCTTGCCCCATTCCATGGTGGTTTGCTCAGTTTTTGGCGATTCCCCCTCTTTTCGTCCGAAAACCCCGCTGTCGACACATCTACACCATGGGGCAACCATGGTGCCAACTCCAAAAAACCAAAACACATAGCAAACAAGGTGTCACATCACAAGGTGGTCAAGTGTGCCAAATCTTGCCCCATTCCATGGTGGTTTGCTCAGTTTTTGGCCATTCCCCCCTCTTTTCGTCCGAAAACCCCGCTCTCGACAAATCTACACCATGGGGCAACCATGGTGCCAAGTCCAAAAAATCAAAACACATAGCAAACAAAGTGTCACATCACAAGGTGGTCAAGTGTTCAAAATCTTGCCCCATTCCATGGTGGTTTGCTCAGTTTTTGGCCATTCCCCCCTCTTTTCGTCCGAAAACCCCTCTCTCGACACATCTACACCATGGGGCAACCATGGTGCCAAGTCCAAAAAACCAAAACACATAGCAAACAAGGTTTCACATCACAAGGTGGTCAAGTGTTCAAAATCTTGGCCCATTCCATGGTGGTTTGCTCAGTTTTTGGCCATTCCCCCCTCTTTTCGTCCGAAAACCCCTCTCTCGACACATCTACACCATGGGGCAACCATGGTGCCAAGTCCAAAAAACCAAAACACATAGCAAACAAGGTGTCACATCACAAGGTGGTCAAGTGTTCAAAATCTTGCCCCATTCCATGTTGGTTTGCTCAGTTTTTGGCCATTCCCCCCTCTTTTCGTCCGAAAACCCCTCTCTCGACACATCTACACCATGGGGCAACCATGGTGCCAAGTCCAAAAAATCAAAACCCCTAGCAAACAAGGTTTCACATCACAAGGTGGTCAAGTGTGCCAAATCTTGGCCCATTCCATGGTGGTTTGCTCTGTTCTTGGCCATTCCCCCCTCTTTTCGTCCGAAAACCCCTCTCTCGACACATCTACACCATGGGGCCACCATGGTGCCAAGTCCAAAAAAGCAAAACCCATAGCAAACAAGGTTTCACATCACAAGGTGGTCAAGTGTTCAAAATCTTGCCCCATTCCATGGTGGTTTGCTCAGTTTTTGGCCATTCCCCCCTCTTTTCGTCCGAAAACCCCTCTCTCGACACATCTACACCATGGGGCAACCATGGTGCCAAGTCCAAAAACCAAAACACATAGCAAACAAGGTTTCACATCACAAGGTGGTAAAGTGTTCAAAATCTTGGCCCATTCCATGGTGGTTTGCTCAGTTTTTGGCCATTCCCCCCTCTTTTCGTCCGAAAACCCCGCTGTCGACACATCTACACCATGGGGCAACCATGGCCCCAAGCCCTAAATTTGAAAAACCTTGGCAAACAAGGTGTCACATCACAAGGTGCATAAGGGTGCCAAATCATGCATCATTCCATGGTCGTTTGGTCATTTTTTGGCCATTCCCCCTCTTTTCTTCTGAAAACCCCTCTGTCGAAACACTACCCTTTGCTCTACTATATTTACATTCAAGGACTGTTGCTGATCTGCTCTAATATTTGGATGATTTGTTGCTGATTTGCTCTAATATTTCTATGTTTTCTGGTAATATTTAACTTGTTTTATATTTAAATTTGCATTAGTCCAAATGTGCTAGCATATAATTAAATTCAAAGCCATGTTACATAACCATCTATATGCAAATTTGTCACTACTATTACACTAGGATTCAGCAAACGCCCTCATCATGTTAAAGAAAGACATGCATATTTATGTTTGCATTGATGGATTACAATTCTTTTGTTCATGTTTAAAACTTCTTCTAAACTTGACATGTGCTTTCATTGACAAATTAATGAAACATGAAACCACCATCATTCCAAATGAAACACAGAGGTAAGCATCATCACCTACATAATAATTCAACACACAACATAGATCCACACAGATTCAGTAATTAAGACCATCACTATAATAGATGGTCTGACAAATTAGTTCAAAAGCAAACCAGACATTGTTCAACACAACACAAACCAGTAGTTCCAACATCATAAACCAACACCAAATCTACAGAGCAAGCACCATCCACCAGAAGTAGGCATCATGCATCCTCATTAGCAAGCACCATGAGAAGCCCTTGATGCTCTGCCCTTATCTGCTTGGAGGTGCCACTATGGGCTAGCTCCTCGCAGTGCTGCCTGAGGCTATCAAGCATTCTATCCCTGGGCTTCACCTTCTGCCATGGACAGAAGTACCTCCCCCTCTTCTTGAAAGGGAGGTCCCCATCATCCAGCTTCTTCAGCAGCTTGGTCCAGAAGGATCCAATGTTCCTGCTGTCCACGGACTCGCTTGAATCCTGAGAGTCATACTGCACACCAACAAATTGTACAAGTTAAGATTACAGAAACATAGCAAACATAATGAAATACATGCAATGCTACACAACAAATTGTATAGCTCACCTCCAGGGAGCCATCTGAATCCTCCAGCTGCTCATATGGAGCAGGGAAAGGTGGAGCAGCCACTCCTGGAGCAGGCACTACTGGAGCAGGCACTGCTGGAGCAGGCAGAGGATCTTCCTCCTCCTGGATTGGAGGAGGGACAGCTACTTCCTCCTCCTGGATTGGAGGAGGGACAGGTTCTAGCTCCTGGATTGGAGGAGGCACAGGCTCCTCCTCCTCGCGCTTCCGCTTCCTCGACCCTTCACCAGCCTGCATACAAATAAGATAAGTCAGCACAGTAATCACCAATAGGAAAAGAACATCCAAATACTATGCATGCCAAATAGATCATCTTAATTATTCTTTCATTATATCTTATGTATACTCCTATCTACCAAGTCTAAGGGAATTATATTTATAGTTACATTATGCTAGCACCTACCCTGATCATGCTTTCATTATACTATACATTACAGGACCCTTTCAATCATAGCACAGTAATCCCATGATAAATCCCCACATTAATCTCAAAAGGTTAATATTCTCACATTATTCTAGGTCATCAAAATTTTCTGGATGCTTACATTATAATTTTGCAATATAATCAGCACATACTAAATAATTTATAGTAAAGCAGTCTACATAATTTAAATAAAGGAAATTTCCAAGTAGCAGGACACATGAGGTTAATTCTTCTCAGTCTAACTGAGATAGATGTATACTGTTTTCTCTGTTAAGCAATGCATCAGAACTGCAATAAGACAACAAGCAAGTAACTATATCACCTGTAGTCATTATTTTCATGAGATTTAATGATAATTAATTAGAATCTTAAAGAATAACTGATAACTCTTTCGAGGCTTTCCAACTTAGCAAAGATGTGATGTGCAACATCATTAATTGGAGCAACGTGAGCTAAACGAAACAGCAAGCATAGTAACCTACTAACTATGAAATGAGAAGCAGCAGCAATGCAACCATTGCACCTAGCAGGTTATCTTGACATGACTTGCATGACCTAATTGATGAATCAGAACAACAATGAAGCATCCTCCTAAACTATAGTATCTTTTGTTGTCTTCTCTGCTCTAGCTAGACCGCTGCAATACTATACTATTTTGAAATCAGTAAGGTTTAACTTAAATAAAATGTTTGATGTCATCTACGTCCTAGTGTTTAATCATCATCAAAGTTTCAAACCACTTGATGCATGTCTCTGTATAAATACTACTATTAAGCCATTGTCTATATCATTGATGCGCTTTGCATTATTTAATGCTGGTAGGTTACATATAATCCTAACAAAACTACCTTCGGTTCATGCATGTCATTTCAATAGGATTGAATGTTATATTTATATAGAAAATCCTACTCGGATCATGGGTGTGTATGAACATATTGTGTTAAAACATTTCAAATTATCAATATGCGATAATCTGCATTTCCGCCTTAACCATCTGTGCACCCATTCTTGCCTCGCAGACCAGTTAATCGAAATTAAAAAAAACGAAAACGCACTAACCTCCATCTGCATGTCGTCCTTGACCTCGCAGACATCGCCGGACGCCGCCTCACCGATCAGATCGGCCACCACCTTCAAGGCCGCGGACGGTTCAGCCTGATCCACCAGATCCGCCACCACCGTGACGGCTCCGGCACCATCAGCGGCAGCATCACCCGCATCGCCCTTCCCTGTAGCAGATTCGTCGCCGTCCACATCTGCCGTTGCCGCCACCATCGGGCCGACGGCGGGAGAGCCGATGACGGAGGTCTCCTCGGCGGTCTTCCTCGCACTGTCCGCCGTCTTCTTCTCCTCTCCAGCTCCGCCATCCCCACCAACCGCCTCCGGTCGCGCATCCCCTTCCACGACCGCCAGCATCTTCACTTCTTCCGCGGCAGCTCTACCAGGTTGCATCGCCGCCAGATCTACTCAATCGCCCACGATCCAATGCCTAACCTACGGGCGGAGTGAGAGGGAGAGAGACGAGGGTTTTTTGGCGGAGAGATGGAGTTCGCGGAAGTGGGGAACGGGGGGAAATGGAAGCGGACCAGCGGTTCCAGACTTTTATATGCCCCGACGCCTCCGCTCCCTCGCCACGTCTGTCTACACATCACCGACGCCTCCCCTTCCTTGCCACGTTACACGCCACGTCATCCCCGTATACGTACAGAATACAGTACCGCTCTACCCGCTATACCATACTCCGAAGCGGTATCGGCTAATCTTGACCGTCCTTGTGTTTTTCAGCTGAACGTCGTTCGCCAGGGGGGACACCGGAGCACACGCGATGTTTAGGTCTTTTCTGTTTTGCTATGTGCGGAGTCTGTTGTCCTGTTGGGTTTTCGTGTTTGTTGGTATGGTTTTATGATAGTCTCTTCCGATCTATGGTTGTCATCATTGGCGATGGTTGCTGCTCTGGTGCGCTGGTCCTTTGAAAGCTTAGCACGACGACTTCCCGTCTGTCTACTACAACAAGTTCTACTACGACAAGCTTTGCCTACGATAGAGGGGCGAGGACAGCGGCGTGCCTTCGGCTCGTGCTAGTGTTTGTAGTCGCCGCTAGGTGGTCCGAGTACCAATTTATAATTTTCTTTGCTTTTTAGGTTATTTGTACTACTATTGATGATTATTAATAGATCGGTGGATTTCTCGTAAAAAAAGAACATTACCAAGAGACATCAGTGTACAGAAAGGAAATATTTGTTACGTCGGAATGCTAATTATCAGTCACCCAAGTGTGACACTAAGATTCGTGAAAACGTTGAGCATTTCAAATTTTCAACACACTAAGATGTTTGGAATTAAAAACGTTGGTTGCATATGCAGCGGGACGGGAGTCAGCTGGCTGGGTTTCTTTCCTTGCTGTGCAAAACAAAGTAGGCCTCCTAGGCCTTTATTGCTGGGAAAACCTATACATCGACCTGGCCACTGCACACTCCCTGGTCGGTTTGGGCCAGGCCCAGTTCGCTGTCTATTTCGGTTTTCTGTTTCTTTTTTCTTTTTTCGTTTTATATTTTTATATTTTTTCCTTTTTCTTTTCCTTTTTCTTTCTTATTTTGTTTTTTGTTTCTCTTCTTTTTGTTTAAATCTGGAAATTTTTCAAATTTGAAAATGTTTAAATTTGGAAATTGTTCAAATTTGAAATTTGTGCAAATACGAAAATCGTTCAATTTCAAAATTTATTCAAATTGGAAAAATCGTTCAATTTTGAAATTTATTCAAACTTGAAAATCGTTCAATTCGAAATTTGTTCAAATTTGAAACTATCTATCTATCTATTATATTATTAAAACAACAAACAACCAACGGTATAGATTAACTAAGAGTAATCGAACCAAGAACAACGGCAAAGATTAAATTTGAAACCTCCGGCCGATGTTATGCCGATACTGATACGCGCAACAATAGTGTCCTCGGCCACGTCTACCCGTGTAGATTAAACCTACCTAGATCGATTCCATGGCTGGCTTGGCTGCCGCCTCTCTTGCGGCCGCTGTTGCCCCCGCTCCGCACAGCTGGATTAGATGTGCTCTGATTTGATTTCATGTCTGATCTTCCAGCGTCTCGCCTGCGGCCGCCGTGGCCGTCGCTCCGCAAGTTTGTACTGTATCTTATTTTGATTATACTTCTGCATGTCACTGACTGCTGTGACGCCTCTTGCAAATTGTTTACCAGTGGCGTCATCCCAACGCAAATCAAGCATGACGCTCTGATGTAGGTATGTCCAGCTCCGCACTTCTGGGCTCTGCCGCAATCTCGATGCCAAAGCAGCTAGCATCTAGACATAGCTATGCTTTCTGTTTTTACAATCTGTTGGATTCATCTGAAAGCAAGGCGCTATGCTTTCTACCTTTTGACCACAAAGATTGATAGCAATCTAGATTGATGTTGGTTGGATACTTGGAGTTCAGAAAATATGTTTGTGCTTATATTATTTGGCCGCGCAGTTCTGATTTTCTGGCTGTTTAGTGCGTGAGTCAAACGGGAACGTTTGGATCACTTGCATGTTTTCTAGCAATAGTAGCACCTACGTGTTAATTACTAAGCTAATATACGATTTCCCCTTATGTTTCAGGTGTGTGATCACTATGATTAGTTCATATATGGAGGGCCATGCTTTTTCCACAAGAACGAAGCAACTTCAGATAATAAGATATGAATTTATATGATATGGAGAACCCAACTGGATAATTCCCAGGGCTACCTTTGCCAATGTATCTAGAGCAGGTGATAATTTGTTCAATAGTTCAAATTCAAAATATTTAGTCACTCAGGTTTGTACACTTAACTTACTTTCAGATTTAGTGCGCGAGTGTCTTTTACAATGGTGTACATAAAGATGGTAGCCAGTAAATGTGTGAACCTTTATAGGATTATATTTCAATTTTAGAAATACTTCAACCACGCTGGCAAATACTATATTTTAGATTATATTGGTCAATCAGTAAAGATAGGTGTATCCATGTTTATAGCTTATTCTATTGACGTAAGGCTATATATCTGTTTTTCCATAGTGACTTGATTCTTTTCGTTAAATTTTAAATATTAAAAAGTTCTGGGTGCTACTTCATTTGAATTTATTGTATCTTCTTTATGTGGAATGCATCTTATACCTTACTGTATTGGCTTCCTTCTCCCTTCTCATGCGATAAATACTTCCCACATTTTATGGTTTGATTAAATCGTACACAAAAATGCTAGCATCTTAATAAATTATCAATGTATTTGACATGCTCGCTTCGATAAAAGGATAGAGAAAATATAGAGTGCTTATTATTGCGTACTTCCCTTGCCTTCGGGATACAAATTATATTAAAAAATGGAAATGGTATGCATGCATTTTACTCAGAAATGTGAGTAATCCCCAGCAGCAACAACACTATTTTCTGTATGACTTTCATATCTGCTATGGTTCAACTGACTTGTGGTAAGAGTATGCAGTCGATTTACTGCAGGCATAATCACGTGCACAAGACAAACACCAAGCTTTGTAATATACTCCCTCCGTTCCTTTTTAATTGACTCAAATTTAGTACAAAGTTGTACTAAATCTGAGTCAATTAAAAAAGAACGGAGGAAGTACAATTGATTTCTGGCATCCATACAAAGAACAGTAGAGGTAAGGATCGTCAACTCTGAGCTAACTCCAGGGCTTTCTGCCACCACGCTCTGGCAATCATGGTACACTGCTCATCGAAGGCATAAATGGAAAACTGAAGAGGGCAGCCACAGTGCTCATCCTGGTGTTTTTGATCTAACAAAAGATTGGAAAACTGAAGAAACGATATACATGCCACAGTGGCCATCCTGATTTTTTTTATCAGTGGAGGCCTTATTCTAATACATCCAGTACATACGGAAGACATGATACATGACAGCTATGGTGGCAATTCTGATGTTTGGAACAATGGATCATTGAACGAATGATGATGCGCTCCATAATTAGAAAGCACGACAAGTAATGGCGTTATTCTACTATACGTCCAGTATACTCACTACTCCTAGATGGACCAAAGCCGCACCGAGATGTTCAACAAATTCAAATTCAAGGAATGACAATCCTACCATCAGCTTCTGATAATATTCACCACGAGATGTTCAACAAATTTAGAATGACAATGCTACCATCAGTTTCTGGTAATATCCACGGAGACTTCATCTTCATGTTTGTTTCACGTTTTAACATCTGCGAATACATTTTTATGTTGTGCTTGCATGTTAATCTAAATATCCCTTTTTAGCTTTGTTTTCTTATGAATATTATTTAGAGATTTCACTTATTATTATATCATTTCACGCAGATATTTTTATCAATTGACAACTACTTTTTTTAGTTTGAAAATATGTGACTACTATTAAAATTGTTTAGAAAACATAAAATACTATAGCACAAACAAACTTGATGGAGAGCTCATTAAAGGGGGCAAACATTAAGCCCAACTAATGAGAATGTTGGTTTCCAACCATTGAACTAATTAATTTACGAGCTTCGTTAGATATGGTCTTGATGGACAAACTCGAATTTTATGTACATATTTATTTACATAATACTAGGATTGATATTATATATTCTAAAGTACTCTTAATTAACTATTATTAAATCACTTTTGAAGGTCCATATAATTCATTCAGTAATCTTGAAAAATCTGATTACCACGCATAAATCAAAAGTAAATAAATTATAGCCCTATCTATGTATTTAGTAACTATATGTGAAATTTTAGAATCTACACAATACCACACAATCAACCACGGAATTCTCATTTTACCTTCGTGGACACTGTAAAACCAAAGAAGGTGAAACAAAAATCCTATAATTTTCCAGACTGGGTTCCGATTGCTACCAAAGATACTCTCCAAGAAGAAAGGAGCAACGAAAAGAAAATCCTATAATTTTCCAGACTGGGTTCCGAGTTCTCTACGAAAGATACCCTACAAAAAGAAAAGGAAGAACAATTCCCGACAAAAGAAATAAGAAACTATGTGCTAGCTCCAAGTACCAATATATGTGTAAAATTTAGCAGCACAAAGTGTTATGGTGTCAAAAACATATTCTTATTTAAAATGTCTTCATGTATATTCATGGTTGGTGGACTTGAGTGCATATCAACTAATTATGGTTCACGACTAAGCAATGAGATAGAAAGGTGCCAATTTTATTTTTGCATAGCCTAAGTAGAAAAATGGCCTAATCATACTGGAAGGTGTGTGCAACGTTATATATTCAAACTTCGTGAACTGGAGTGCAGATCAATAATTATGGTTCACGGCTAATGTATGAGCAATAAAGTGGTCAATTTTATTTATTTACTTTTGCATAGCCTATCCATGCTTGACTACATAGAGATGAACACAGTATCTACATGTCTCATTCACATGCTAAAAAGCCATCACACAACCTTTGGTGTTATTTCAGGAACAACATCATGCATCCGCGTAGTCACCGTATAGGTTTGGCCAACCACCAAATAAACTTTCACATTCTTGATAATCGAAATTTCAGATATGAGATTTTTATGCAATGAAGACGAAAGTACAATATTAAGACACAAAAATCAAAGACCATTCTCATCGCTGCACCGAGCCAGACCGCCTAATTTGGTTCCAGTGGCCCGCGACGACCAGCATCGTAATTTTACTTTTTATATGTTTATTTTATGCTGACGGTTTCTTTCAGAGTTTGGTCGCCGGGTCTGGGACCCCACCACTCCCCGCTGCTTCTCAATCGGGCGCACAAGGCGGCGATTCGGTTCGGAATTGAAGGCGAAGACGGTGAGCGGCCGATGGCGGGCGGCGGGTGTGCTCTGCGTACTGCGGCGCCGTGGTTGTCCGGCTAGATCGGCGAAAATGGCGGCGTGGTGTAGACGAGTGGCCGTTGCGGCGGTTCTCTGTTTGCAGCCATCTCCTGCTCCGTCTCCGATTCTCCTCCGTCGACCGCCTGCACCAGCTGCCGCCGCCCCCGACCTTGTTCTCTGGCAGCACGCAATCCCCGATCTCCACGAGCTGCCATAAGCAACAGCCACCTCTGTTACCTGAGCGCCAAAATCGTCCCAACCTGCAGATCCTGTCCTTATCCCAGGACGATTCCAAGGGTTAGAGATGTTCCTCGACACCTGGTTCCTTCTCCCGCGTGGCACCTACACCCACTCTGCTCACCTCGTCATACGTATAATGTACATCTTGCTTCCTCCTTTTTTCTAATCTGCTGTGTTCCCCTGGCTAGTGGATTGGATCTATAACGGGAATGGTGTTTTGGAACATGGTGCATATGCTCCCTCTATTTTGAAATGCATCTTACACAAATTTTGAATTTCGGAAAAATTGAAACGAAAAATTCGCACATACATCTTTATGTGCTACACACTCACAAAGTTGTTTCATAAAAAATCGACTTATCATGTGACCTGTGTAAAAAATATAGAATTCAGTGCAAAAAATAATGCTTTTCACAAGCCAATTTTTCTCTTTTTTACACAGGGCACAAAAAATGTTGGTTTTTCGTGAAACTTGACGAACGCACATATATTATGGAGATGTACATGTAGAATTTTTTGTCAAATTTTTTCGACATTTAGAAATATGATTTTTTGCTAGAGGGAGCATACGCACCCGGGAGCCGAATTGAATTTCCGATCTATAACTTCATACTATTTTAGTAGCACCCTGGGTTGGGAGCAAAAGTAGGCAACTGAAATTGGACCGCCGGCTGCCACAACGCTAGCAAGTGGACACGAACTAAGCATCTACCCCCTTGCAATTTTACGTCAACTTGCAGTTTGGGTAGTGGTACCCTCACATAAATAACAGCCCTTCATTTTAGTTCATCCAAAGGCCTAAAAAATTTCATACCACCCTCCAAAACGTGAAAGGTATGTTACATACCTTTCCCAAATTTCACACCGAAACGAAAAAAACTGTAACCAGGCTTGGCCCAAATAATCACCCCGGCCCAAGAAACAGGCCACTGCCCAATTCACAGGCTGCAGCCCACGTAGAGTAGTTTGCTAGCGGGGAAGGGCCAAAGGGGACGAGACCAACCTACCCTAACCCTCGTTCGTTCCGAGATCGCTGGGTGGGGTTCCGCCGCCGACCGTCGGCTTCCGCTGGGTTGCTCAGCCAATGCATTCTTGCTGGGTTGCTCAGCCAATGAGATAATGAAACCAAGCGTTCTTCTTGCTGGGTTGCTCAGCCAATTCATTCTAATGCTCATCACAAGTTCATAACCATGCTCATGCTCAAACTGATAGGATAATTTACATAGTTCAGATTTTTCTAATTGAAATCAAGATCTATGCTTGCACGACTGGGTGCGATCGACGCCGGCATCCCTGCCATCGCCTTCCGACAATCTCCGCCGGTGCGCCATAGGCAACGACACCTTCTCCTAGGATCCTTCGGGGTCGACGTATCTGGCGAGATTGGTGACGGCGTCGCTCGATGTGTTGGCCGCGTCGTTCAGTGTTGTGGCAGCCTCAGTGGCTATACAGGACGGGGCTGAGCTGGTGGAGGCGTCGGTCGCTGGCGACGTTGGACGGGGCAGAACTGGTGACGGCGTATCTCGATGCGGCGGTCGCTTCGCTCGCTGGTGGCGTCGCGTCCTTGGGCAACCAATGCGTGGCTGGGCCAAATACTGCTAGTTTGATTTTTTTTTTCCTATTATCTACGTCTTGCTGGGCTGCCGGGCCTAATCTGCCTCGCTTGATCCTGATCGTTGCTTTAAATCATACCTCTCCCTAATCAGGAGTGGTAAAAGGTACTGTAAAACTAGCCAAATATGATTTTCATTGGTAAGTTCTTCCACTGTCATCTCCTAATTCGCACGGAGATACCAATATTCAATTCCAAAAGATAGGTTACATATGTACTGTGTCTCAAACTAGTGTTAATTATTGATTTCATTTGTTCAAATGGAAGTACGACTGATTCTTTAACTTGATTTTGTTGTAGAGATCCAGGTGGGGCATAATTGTATCACGTCGTTCCAGCTCTCTAATTTGTTATGTGTAGCTTTTCAAGCCTGTCAATTCGTTTATTCCGGATTAGAAACTTATGATTAATTGAAAGCCGACTTCATATGTGCATGTCTTCACATTTATTTTAGGCGTCGTATCTTATGCATCCTACTGCTTCGTGCATCCGTGCATCCCGATCAATTATGACCGGCTGATCAAATCGTAGCGCTTAGAGTTGCTTCGATGCAATATTCTAAAAACACACCCGTCCTGCCTCCCTAATTAGGCTTGTAAATTTGCATCGGCACCTGCACCACCGTCGACCGCACAATACGCCCGAACCCTGGTTGTACCCCACGATCGATCGACTGCAGTTGCAGGTTGCGATCTCCATGGCGGCGACCTGCAGCTAGACGGAGAAGCCGTTGGGCGGCCGGAACTCTAACGGGCACATGATCCTGGAAGTTGTTGGCTTCAGCCCGATCGTCCAGCACGGTTCTCGCCTGGAATTTTTGAAAAGGTTTGTACGTCAAGCCGATTCAATATTGTTGTGATACAAAATGGACGAGGTATCTCCACTTCCAAGAGCTAGCTTATCTAGCGACTAGCAAAAGCTAGCTAACTAGTTACGGGAACCTTATTCATCTGGATTTCTGTACTCACAACATGCAAAAACACACTTACGCCATCATGGTTCTGGATTGCTAAAGGCTAGATTAGAATTCCCTAGCTATATATTGTACCAGGACTATCGTATGCTTAATTGAAACAGCAGCCACAGACGTACGCTAAGCGGCATAGGCTTGCTTCAGCAATATTTTATCAACTGAAATAAAACTTTATGATATCTTATCAACAAATACTTTATGAATATTGTACAGTACTTACCAACATAAATAAAACTTAATGAATATTTACGTATTTGTGCAGCAATGGATTCTAGCAATATCATGCAAATGCAGATGAATGGGGAAGGATTTGGCCCACCCATTAAGAAAGCAAGTGTTCCTCTCTCTAAGTCAATTGGTTTCACTGACCATGAGTATATTCAGCTCAATTATTTACACATGAAGGTTCTTACTGATTCATTGTTTTATGTTGCAGTGTTCGTCTTTTACACCTGAATGTGAAGATAATTTGAAGCCTAAATAGGGGATGACATTTGAAGGACTAGAGGCCGTGGAGAAGTTCTACAAGAACTATGCACATGAATCTGGTTTTGGAGTTCGTGTTGGACAGCAGAAGAAGTTAAACAAAGAGGTAGTTCGCACTAAATGATACATGTGTAATAGGGAAGGATTCAAGTCTGAGAAAGGTAAAGAGGTTGCTGGGCCATCAAAGAAAATGCGTAAGAACACGACGACAAGATGTGGTTGTGATGCACATATCTTTGTGAAGTTGTGTGGTAATGATACCTACAAGATAGAGTCATGGGTTGAGCAGCACAAACATGTTCTTGTGTCACCTGATAAGCGTCATTTGATTAGATCAAATTGCCAAGTTAGTGAGAGGGCAATGAATGCATTGTACACATGTCACAAAGAAAGCATAGGCACCTGTCAGGCTTACAGGCTCCTCCAAGTCAGTGAAGGCGGGATTGATGGTGTTGGATGCACAAAGAGAGACTTCCAAAACTACTATCGTGACCTCAGATATAAAATCAGGAACGCAGATGCGCAAATGTTTGTTGCCCAACTAGCTAGAAAGAAAGAAGTTAATTCAGCATTCTTATATGATCTTGAAGTGAGTGATGAAGGAAACTTGATGTACGTGTTTTGGGCAGATGCCACAAGTAGGAAGAACTACAAACACTTTGGTCGCGTGGTCTCGTTCGACTCTACATGCACTACAAACCAGTATGACATGATATTTGCACCATTTACAGGGGTTAACCATCATTTACAAAGTGTGTTTTTTGGTGCTGCATTCTTACTAAATGAGAGGAGGAGTCATATGTTTGGTTGTTTAAGACCTTCCTGAAGGCAATGGGAGGCGAAGCGCCAGGACTCATCATAACCGATGAAGCTTGTAGCATTAAAAATGCAATTGATATAGTTTTTCCAGGCATAATACACAGATTGTGCATGTGGCATATAATGGATAAACTTCCAGAGAAAGTCGGGCCGGTGATCAGAGAAGAACATGAATTCTGGAAGAGGATGAACGCATGTGTATGGGGTTCAGAAACTCCAGCCGAGTTTGAGTCGGAGTGGAATTCCGTAATTTCGGACTTCGGTTTCGAGGATAATGAGTGCTTTACAAAAAGGTTCAGCCTGGGTGAGTCATGGATACCGGCCTACTTTATGGACATATCCCGAACAACTTCAAGGTCGGAAAGTGCAAATTCATTTTTTAACCGTTTCATTCATCGCAAGCTCACCCTTGTTGAGTTCTGGCTACGGTTTGACACAGCTTTAGATAGCGGACAACTCAAGCATCCATAGGACCCCTCAAGTAGTGACACCATGGGAAATTGAGAAACAAGGTAGTGAAGTATTCACATATGAGGTATTTGAGAAATTTCAGAAACAAATTATTGCTGCCAGGGACCATTGTTGTGTTCAAAGCATTACACAAGATGAGAGAATAAAAATAGTGACCTTCAGGGAGAAGTAAAAGAATAAAGAGAGGAAAGGAGATGTATGTGGAAGAACAGAAAAAGAAGAAGAAAGAAGTCAAGCCCAAGGTCGCACGCATGTGCAGAACATGCAACACGCTAGAATTTCATGATAGTCGCAAATGCCCAAGAAAAAATGTTCAAGAAAAAGAAATAAATGTGCAAGACATTCATACTGATGGTGCATCATGATAGTTGCATCTCTTGCAAGAAAAAACATAGCTTACTAGTAGCACTATTTTATTTTTGAAATGACTTCGTGAAATGGATCATAACATTGTTTGTCCAAGTGTTTGTCTTACTAGTGAGCAGATTTGAGCTTTCCTCTTTGTTAGTTGAGTTACAAATGACTATATGTCAGAGGAAAAATGATTGGATACTGCCTTCGCCAGCCTCTCTTATAATCAAGATGGTGTAGTGTTGTTTGCTCTATCATACACGCCTTGTCGCCTTCATATATTGTCCATTCAGTAACACTTATTTGATACTCGTAAACTGAATCTGCGCATATGTCCTGGCCTAACTCTACTAAGTTCAATACAGAATATGGCCTGACTCTACTAAGTTCATGACAGACTATCTCAAATTGCAAGTACATCAAAGTATAAACAATATTTTCTTTCTGTTATTTCCATTCGCAACAACTACATTCGCACTGCAAGCTCACAAGCTGTACACGCATCAGGAGGCTACTCTATCAATACTAGATCCATACAGTACACCAGAACAAGGGAAATTTCAGGTACAACAGCATATATCACCCCTCCTGTTTCTATATAAATGGTACATTTTCTAGAGACATTGAGGCCCCTTTCTGGATTGATAACACCACCAAAGCACCGTCTGAATCAAGAATCACTGGGTTATTTGCACCGTCTGAACTATGTAGGGAGAAGTAGAATTATTCAGCAATCAATCACCTCCACTTCCTTGGCACCAGAACAATCTTCCAGGGCGCACCATCTTTCAGAACTGAATTAGTTAGCATAGAAGAACACCTGACCAATACCAATCGGTGCAATCTGCAGTTGAGTTAGTATAAAAAAAATCAGTTCAGCCGCACACATACAAAACCAATATGGTACTCTATTTGAGGTCAGTCACCTGTAGAACCGCCGGGCTACATGTCGCTCCATGGCGTGCACTATCCACCGGATAAATCTCTGCTTGTCGCCTTCCATGCCGGTGGAGCCCCTCAGCGACTCCTCTAGCAGCAGCTCGCCGTCGCTGGCGGTGAAGCCGAGGCTATTGCGGATCATGTCGAAGGAGGTTCCAGCGGAGGGTCTTGTACTGCATGCCGAAGGACGGGCCAACCTGAAAGTCACGCGTGCGGAAGAACTTGAGGAGGACGGCAGACGTGGTCTCTCGCCCTGGTCGGCAGCAGGGGAAAACGAGGCCATATTTGATTCACGGGAGCACAGCTGCGGTTTCGGGGATTAGGAAGATAGGGGGGATTTGCAAAAAGAATCATAGGTTTAATCTGGACGCGGGCATGTAATTGCAAATTTGCTTTCCACTTAACATGAGGCGCAGGATTTGGTTTTGCGGCTGAGATTATCGGGATGCAGGGATGCACGAAGCAACAAGATTCATAAGATACGACGCCTTTATTTTAGTCCATAGATTGTTTGGGGAGCAGAAAATGGAATTATTTGTCTGTTTATGTTCAGGTTTTATCGATTCCATTATTCACGATTTGAATCTCAAATTTTGGATCTTGTAGTTGGTTTGCAAATTTTATGATGATGCCACTCCATCGCTTAACAGTCTATTTTTATAGTCACATATCCTCTAATAATTATGGATTTTGTGGTTGGTTCCTTTCCTAATTTTCGGTCGTGGGTTATAACTTATAACCCATCACCGTCTAATCGAGGGCATCATGCGTGGCAGGCGGTTCAAAAAATTTGGGGATGACTGCTATGACGATTAGAGCTGGCTGCTAGCTGCTGCAATTGGGATTGCAGTGGCCGTTATGGTGGCGATGAGAGGCTGTAGCTGGAGATCGCGGCGGGCAGCGAGCGGCTGCAGCTGGGCAACACGGCGGGCGGCGAGCAGCTACAGCTGGGGATAGGGTCGGCAAGGCATGGTGTGCGATGGGTGGCGAAAGCACCTACGTGAGTGGCAGCGCTGTCGCGGACTAGGCGGCGTGAGAAGCTCATATAGCGTCGGTGTCGGGCAGCACGGCATGTGCTGGTTGTCATGGTGAGCATGGGCAGCCCGGGCTGTCGGGGCGTAGCACGCAGCTGGGCTTTGACCTCAAGGTACAGCGTGTCGCTTCAACCTTTCTTCTCTGTGCAGCATTGTGTAATTAATTACCGTGTCTTTGTTCCATTAATTTCTTGATTTTACATCACATTATGCTAACATATGTTGGGTACCTGGATACTTACGTATCTGGAGACTTTTGGTTAGCTGCCTATTAAATACAGATAGATTCTGTATTATTTATACTTTCACATTACATCTGATTTGTGTCGGCACGTAATTTTCTTACATTGTTCGTTGGGTTGAATTTTTCACATAGCCCAGGACTCTTATGCATCATAGTCTATAAATCTTTTGGGCATTCTCTGCATATTTTATCGATCCATTTATTCGTGATTGGAAGTTCGAAATTCTGTTTTTTTGTAGTTCAGGAGTAGCTAGCTCCCATGTGTTGGTGTATTTAAACATTTTGGCAATACTAGCACATGGTAGCCTTTTAAATAATATAGAGGTGCAGTCTCCGCATCTTGTAATTGTAATTATGTATTGTCAATTATGCTTTCTTAGGTGTTCAATGCGTTCAATGCCAGAAACTCGATGAGCTGAATGCCTGAATATATTAAGGTTATTACAGGAACCACCTCTTTGTGGCCACCGTGGAGATAACAGTTGTACCCTAGGTAATGAAAAAACACTACTATAATTTTTCTGTTCCCCAGCTGGAGAGGTTTATGTTACCCTCGTAAGCTAATTTTCATGTGTATCCAGGCTCTTATCTCCGAGTTTCTTGGCAAGTTCACTTCAGTAGTCACTCTAAGCTGGTAGTGGCAACTGTGGTTGGTACCTATAATTTAACTTCGTTTTTCATTATAGAAAGAGCCACATCCTATAATTAAAAGAGCTGTTTCTAGGTAAAATTATCCCCTATTAATAAAACATATCAACTCTTTCTATGATTATAGGATGTGACACTTTCTATAATGAAGAAATAAATTTTTCCACAACAGGATTTTATTATGTTTTAACTTTTAAGATACATCAGGTACGTGATGTGTTATCTGTGCAGCACTCTTGGGAGAGCATATCGATATACTAGATCGTGCTTTCTCGGATATCGTGTTGCCTTCTTGGCATGGAAGAAACATGGATATATTTACCATTGGTTTTGACCAACTGCCTGCTGCATGGCTTCCCCTCCTCTAAACATCAAGTGAAGCGACATAAAGTTGGCATCGCCGACATTATATAGTTTCTTTTGTTAGAGATCATCATGCCTGATACATGAGCTATAATTATCTCTGATTTGAATTGTGTATACACTAGGCTTCACATGTAAACTATTGCGTCTACACAAATATTATGTGTTTATTCCTTTCTTACTAAATCTCTCATACAATAGGCTGTTGTAAGTTGCTATATTTTAAATGCATAGTACGATCGTGATTTTACGGCACGTTAGGTGATGTGATTTTGCAGGCACATTAAGCCTTCTTATGACACTTTTTATTAAGGGTGTGTATAATCAGGCCGGCCAATTTTTACAAGTGCAGTAGCGTTTCTATATTGGAACATCCATTAGCTCGTTAGTACCCTTTCAAAGAATAAGACGCCCTTGTTTTACGTTTTACGTGTTTTTGTTTAACCAATAATTACTTCAAATAGATAAAAAAATGTTTGTATGAAATTAGTATCATTAAAAAGTGCTCAAATAAAATCAAATGTGATAGAAAGAACTGTCTATAGAAATTCTAGCCACGCAAATTGCGCGGGCCACGCCGCTAGTTCAGATTTAAAACAGAGAAAAAATGAGAAAGGAAAAAAGAAAAAACAAACCTGGGCCGGCCCAACATACCTGGCCTGGGTGTGCGATGGTCCGTCCGCACCGACCTGGTCGACGGACAGCACCTCCCTGCCTGCGGGGAAATTCTATACACCGACCAGGTCAGTGACTACCAGGCACCGCACACCCTGGTCGGGTATTGGGCCTGGCCCATCTTCATCTTTTTTCGTTTTCTGTTTCTGTTTCTGTTTTTTCTTTTTTCGGTTTTCCTTTTTGTTTCCTTTTGTTTTTTGTTTATTTTTATTTTTGTTCAAAATTGAAAAAGTTCAAATTTGAAAATAGTTTAAATTCGAAAAACGTTCAAATTTGAAAAGTGTTCAAAACGAAAAATTTTCTAAGCTAAAAATTGTTCGTATCCGAGAAATTTTCATAATCGAAAATGTGAAAATTTAAAATATGTTCATTTTTGAAAAATATTCAAATTTTGTGAAAAATTGAATTTTTGAAAAAATGTTCATTCTAAAAAAAATTTCAAATTTTCAAAAAAATTCAATCTAAAAAATATTCAAATTTTCAAAAAAAAAATATTCTAAAAAATATTTTTTTCGAAAAAATAATTTTTAAAGGACAAAAAATTTAAACTTCCAGATTTAAAAACAGAATCGAAAAATTCTTCTTTTTAAAAAACAAAAATATGTAAACAAAAAAGAAAAAGAATAAGGAAAATAGAAACGACCTTACTGATGGGCTGGCCCACTACACAACCGCCGGGTCGGGGGTGTGCGGCACCGCGTCCGCACCGACCCGGTCAGTGTATAGGAGGCCCCCTCAACAGTGGCGCGGATTAACGTGCGGGAGAAAGCAAGCCGCAACCCATCAGCTTCGCTTTTTTTGTTTTTTGCGGTTCTTCACTGGTTTGGTTGGTTTTTGTCAGTTCTCTTTTTTGTCGTTTTTCGTTTGTTCTGTTTTTCCATTTTCTGTTTTGAAACTATTTTTTAAATTCGAGCAAATTTAAATTTAAGAAAATTTATATTCGAGCAAATTTTAAATTTGGGCAAATTTCAAATTCGAGCAAATTTTAGATTGAAGCCCTTTTAAAATTCGAGCAAATTTTCAAGGTTAAACATTTTGTAATTCAACCTTTTTTAGATATGATTTTTTCAAATTTTTTGGAAAGTTTCAAAGCTAAAACTTATTCAAAGTTATAATTAAAAAAAGAAAACTACAGATAACTCTCTGGGCGACTGGGCTGGCCCAATATGAAGGAACCAGGAGGGGCCGCTGCATGCATGGGTTAATCCCGCACGCACGCAAGTGGGGTATAGGCGCCCGCGGAAAACAGGGTGCCTCTATTTGTAGTCGGACCAAAGCAAGTTTGGTTTGGTCGCCCGTTCAGAGATCATAGTTCCACGGAATCTTCAGCCGAGAAATTCCATACCTTCCACCAACTTCTTATGTGTATGGCCAGAACGTGATACTTTCCAATGCCGAGTACTTTTCTTAACAATGTATGAAGCCCGTAAAACCGAAATCGATCCAAATCCACGACCTTGATGATCAAGGAAAAAGGGTATGTATTATTATGGTGTGAGCCTTCTTTCTTTTTGGCCTTAGATTATCAAAAGAGAGGAATGGTGCGTGCTAGCCTTCAGACTATACTTTATTGTAGGGAAAGGGAAAAAATGGAGAATATAGGTCAAACAATATCAATATCATAATTATCTTAAAAGGAAATTTCTACTGATTAGCTGTAAATCCATTTCATTTTGTTATGCCATTAAGGAAACACTATTTTGGATACAATACCCATTTTAGAACCGTTCACTACTAACAAATAGAAAATATCAAAATAACAAATAATATAGTTAATGGTTCCAATTTGTCCTAAATTTGTGTTGCCTGCCAAAACCCACCGGCGGGCAGTGGTTAAGCAACACGAAGAGCCGGGAGGCTGCAAAGACCGCTGGTGGGCCCTGGTCCCACGACGCGTCCGCAATGTTCCGCACACGTCCCGGCGGTTGCAAGGCGTGCCACCCGACTATACCTGGTCGAAGGTGTTGGATTGCTTCGATTAGTCTCCGCATGGTAGACACGTAAACATTAAATACGAGCCCGATCGGCTCTCAGTTTGCCTGTGGATCGGCTCAAAGAGCCGATTGCCCCATGGTTCACGTTGGGTTTACGATGACATGGGGATCCTGCTTGATCAATACAAAGTTAAACTAATCCACGACAGTTTAGGGTTTTCACCGCATGATCGGAACATCCTACGCGTAGTTGAGCCTAATAGACACGAAAGATGATGGAAAACTAACCCTAAAAGAGGCTTTAAAAACCAACATTAAGTCAATTTCCGGAACAATCCCTCTTAGGACTAATAAACCATACCTTACGCACTACCGGATCGTTCAACCCGTTTGCAAGGCCTAACCAGACGGATATTAAACTAATCCTTGAAGAACAAGGAGCAACTATAACAGATCGGATCTACTAAATAACGAACAAGCAAGGTGCTGCCCTTACACCTAGATAGGTGTAAGGGCAGCTAGATATCGAGGGACGGCATAGCTAAGCAAATATGTATAAGAAAAGCATCAATGCAAGCCCCAAAACATCTACGATAAGTGATGCTACTCGCCATCAACAATGCTTCAGCACGAGCAACACAAGATAACGAATAAACGTGCCTAGATCGCAAGATGCGATCTAGGCAGCATGATGCTTACCCGGAAGAAACCCTCGAAACAAGTGGCGATGCGCCCGGTTTGTGTTTGTTGTGAACGTGATTGTCCTCCTTTCTCAATAACCCTAGGTACATATTTATAGTCCAAGGGACTTTCTAATGCACCTAACCGTGTACGGGTTAAACTCTATCTTTTAATTCTAAACTAAGATGCAATCTACTATAATATACAGATACACGGCAATCTAGCCCAAATTCTTCGTGCAAGGCCGCTTCAGAGACGCTCCACGTGTATATCCTTCAAGCCCATCTCAATTACGGCCCATCTCCTGATTTGGCCAAAATCTGGTGATAACAATTTGGCAGTCTGTGACTGGAAATGTGACTGTAAATCGTTTCTCTTTTCAATAGAAAGAGAAGGTATTTATTCAAAGTGATTGGAAAGGGATAAATACAAAGGGATTCAACGATCTAAAAAAACACAAAAAGTGTTTAGTAATCCCTTCCTACGAATATCAATAAGTAAAATAATGTGGATGAATAATATTTGGCTCTATTTTCGATTGGATTTGGCAGCATGGCCAAGCGGTAAGGCAGAGGACTGCAAATCCTTTATCCCCAATTCAAATCTGGGTGTCTCCTGACTGGTGAAATGCAGGCCATCCTGGAATAAATGTGAAAAAAATATAGATTAATAAAATCAAACCAATTCAAAAAAATCCTTTTTACATAACACGTCTTAGATGGATGATAGAAAGAAAATGAAAACTTTTTCAGGACCTAACAGGATCTTAGCATATCTTAGACCAATAATTCAATTTTGTTGAAACTTTTTAAGAATCTGTAACAAAAAGCTCGGCATGACCCTTACATCATGCCAAATGGTGATCTGAACCCAGGCATATCCTCAAACAAGGAATTCCCAGAAACAAGATCCTTTTCTTGGCTACTAGTTGGCTTTTCCTTTACTTGATTCCTGCTCTAATCCCAGCTCGACTTAACCTCTGCACCGGAGAAAATCAATGTATAAACCAAAGGCCAGAGATATATATAAAATATTGATTTAGGGAATCGAGTTGAACTCTCAATAATTCCAAATTAGTTGATTATTTTTTGTCAGGTCAATCTGATATAGGAAAAGCTTATCAAAATCATCTAGAAATCTCATAGAATGGTGATCGAGATCACCTTCACGGGAATCATCCTTTGAAAATTGGGGGAAGGGAACCAATCAAGTCACCAAGAAGTTCTCGAAACTTGGTTTAGTATTAAGGTTCTTCTCTTCCAGCGTTTAGTATTAAGGTTCTTCTCTTCCAGCCCCAGGCTCCTCTCTGATAAGGAAAATTTTCAAAATGAAAAGAAAATGATAAATCTGGTTCGATGGCTCTTCTCCACTAACCACAAGGATATTGGTACTCTATATTTCATCTTCGGTGCCATTGCAGGTGTGATGGGCACATGCTTCTCTGTACTGATTCGTATGGAATTAGCCCGACCCAGCGATCAAATTCTTGGTGGGAATCATCAACTTTATAATGTTTTAATAACGGCTCACTCTTTTTTAATGATCCTTTTTATGGTTATGCCGGTGATGATAGGTGGATTTGGTAATTGGTTTGTTCCGCTTCTGATAGGCGCACCTGACATGGCATTTCCACGATTAAATAATATATCATTCTGGTTGTTGCCACCAAGTCTCTTGCTCCTATTAAGCTCAGCTTTAGTAGAAGTAGGCAATAGCACTGGGTGGACGGTCTAACCGCCCTTAAGTGGTATTACCAGCCATTCTGGAGGAGCAGTTGATTTAGTAATTTTAATCTTCATCTATCAGGTGTTTCATCAATTTTAAGTTCTAACAATTTTATAACAACTATCTTCAACATGCGTGGACCTGGAATGACTATGCATAGATTACCACTTTTTGTGTGGTCCGTTCTAGTGACAGCATTCCTATTTTTATTATCACTTCCGGTACTGGCAGGGGCAATTACAATGTTATTAACCGATCGAAACTTTAATACAACCTTTTTTGATCCTGCAGGAGAGGGAGACCCAATATTATACCAGCATCTCTTTTGGTTCTTCGGTCATCCAGAGGTGTATATTCTCATTCCGCCACGATTCGGTATTATTAGTTATATCGTATCGACCTTTTCAAGAAAACCGGTCTTCGGGTATCTAGGCTTGGTTTATGCCATGATAAGTATAGGTGTTCTTGGTTTTCTAGGTTGGGCTCATCATATGTTTACTGTGGGCTTAGATGTTGATATGCGTGCCTACTTCACCGCAGCTACCATGATCATAGTTGTGCCCACTGGAATCAAAATCTCTAGTTGGATCTGTCGTGGTATCGTTATGACATATGCCATAGGGTGGCTAATCGAAGTGGTTCCTTGTGGACTCACGGCGGTATCCGGATGCGGGTATGGGCACGAGCGACACGGCGACGTACCCAGGTTCGAGGCCCTCCGATGGAGGTAACACCTCTACTCCTGCTAGAGTGTATATGATAGGTAACACAGTACAATGGTGCTCCTTGAGCTGTATCCGGCTGCTCCCAGGAGGCTAAGGTAGACGAAGGTCTCTCACAGGACAGCTCTAAGGCTAGTGAATGAGAACTGATCGATCGTCCCCCGCACGAGGGGGTAGCCCGGCTTATATAGGCACCGGCACTTTATAGATAAGTCCCTAGAGTCTAGTGGCCAGCATGGCCGGCTTCGGCTCCCGTCCTTCCCGAGGCGCTGACACGGGAGCCGTTGAGCGTAGTGGCACGTCCCATCCGCCCGCTCAGGTCAGCGGCGTGGGAGGTGCCGTCGTTGTCGTCATCATGCTCGTAGCGCGTACGGTCCGACGTACGCCATGATGGCTGTCCGGCGCGTGGCACCGTTGCTCCACAGTGCCCCGTACTTTACGGGAGATGAGGTCGCGTGGACCTTTGAACCCGGCTCACCTACCCGTTCCTTCCAGTGCAAGACTGCCGCCTCTCGAGTCGGTCCGAGGTACAAACCCCGCCGGATATGGCTTGTAGAAGCCGGCCCAGCTACGCGTTGAAGGCCGCAGCCGGCCGACTAGGACTTAGAGCCAGGCTTCCGAGGCAGCCGGCCACGGCCCACTGGCCTCGCCGGCTTTGCCGCGAGCCGGCCGTCCTCAAGCCGGCCGCTCCGCGTCCATTGCCCTACCCGGGGTCTTCCCCGACATAAGGGGCAAGGTCCTGCGTTAAGAAGGACCTAGGCAGGTTTCCCGGTTTATATATCTCTCTGCCTTGGCGTCTCTAGGGGCCAGCTAAGAATTTTCATTCAGCCGGCTGCGCCTTGTCCGCTCGCCCCGTCCGGCTTCCTCCAGCCGGACGCCTTTTTTGCTTGTTGTTTCACTTTTTCTTAAGTGTTGATGATGCTTCCGGCTTGTCGCCAGAATTTGGGGCCGGGTCGATTTTATCGTCCGGCCCGGCTCGGCGCACCGCAACTCCGCCGCCTCGAGTCCCGCGCCCGACTTGACCGTTCTGACGGCCGGCGTGGCCGTTTCGGTCACATCGCTGTCCCCTCCGGATCCGGTGCGGTCGTGGGGGAAGTGGCGCGACGGTTTCTGGTAACCGCAGGGTCGTGTTATGGCCGCAGTAAATCCCGACGTGGCCCACGATCGCCACGTGGCCACGCAACCGGCACGCCGGGCGGCTATAAATGCCCCCGGCGCGGTACCGAGGCGCCCTTCTTCTTCCTCGCGCTCTCACTCCGCTTCTCTTTCCCACTTCACTCGAGCGTTCTTCGCACGCCACTTCTTCTCCGGCGACCGCGAACCCCGGCGATCCTACGCGGCCGGAGCTCTCCGCCGTTCGGCAGCCCGCACGCCAAGCCGGCGCCACGGGGCCCCGCGGCTCGACGCTGCGCTCGCCGCCACGCTCTCCTCCGGTGAGGAGCGGTTCTTCCTCGCCCTTCGATCTCTCCTGGTCCTCTTCTACTTCTTCTTCGACGATGGCCTCCGCCAGCGGGTCCTGGAGGGGCTCGTACATGCACGACGACGACATCGAGCGTCTGGTGCGCCTCCGCCGGATTCCTCGGGAGGTGATCACGAGGACGCCCGGCGAGGAGGTGGAGCCCAAGCCGGAGCCCGGGAGCGCGTCGTCTTCGGCGCGCACCTCGACCGCGGCTGGTCCGCTTCGGCCTTCTTCCGCGATTCCCGAATTCTTCGGCTTGCCCACCATCCGCCGCCAACGCGTGCGTCCTTCCGCTGCTACGTGGCCTTCATGGAGGGCTACGCCGGCTTGTGGCCCGACGTGGATTTCTAGAGCCGGCTCTTCTACCTCAAGTCGCAAATGACCAGCCGAGGACCTGGGCGCGCCTCCATCTATCCCCGCGCCGGCTCTCTCTTCCCGAAGATCCCGACTGTCGACTCGGTGAAGAACCGCGCATGTCGTTCTTCTACGTAAAGAACGCCAACCCAACCTTCGACTGGATCAACTTGCCGGAGTACAATCCGGCTCCTCCGACCACCCGGCTCAACTGGGGTCACAACGCCAAGTCGCCGGACCCGGATGTGGAGGTTAACCTTCTTTGGGACTTCTTGGGGGAGTGCGTCACTGGGGGCCGGCTGAGCGCCGAGGACCTCCTCTGCACCTACATGGAGCGCCGGGTGATACCACTCCAGAGCCGCGTCCACAAGATCGGGCATATGTCCGGCCGGCTGGATCCGACCCGGACGTCGAGGGTGGCGCTCACTGATGCGCGTAGATGTACACGTCCGTTGGGAACCTCAAGAGGAAGGTATGATGCGCACAGTGGCAAGTTTTCCTCAGAAAGAAACCAAGGTTGAATCGAACCAGTAGGAGCCAAGAAGCACGTTGAAGGTTGATGGTCGCGAAATGTGATGCGGCGCAACACACTACAAGAAAAGTTGCCATGGCCGACGAAGTTGAAGTCGCGCCGTGGTTGCTGGTGTACCATGGCCGACGATTTTGGTCCCTCCTGGTGCATGTCAAAACTTTTTTTTTCTCGTTTTGAGGCCACCTAGCCCGACGAAAGCGGCCAAAAAGTGGCGTATGGTGGCCCGGACGTGGTGCATCTCGAAATCTCGGGTTCGCCGGCCGAGTCAACGCAAATCCGCACCGCCGAGGGATGTAGGGCCCGGATGGCAGCCTCTCTGGCATTGTTTTTTTCTACATCGCGCCATCTCGTTCAACGTTCTCCGATCGAGCCGTTTACGATGCAGGATCATGGGTCCCGCATGTCATCCTCTATGAACCAAAATTCTTTCTATTCTTGGATTTTTTGACCCCCGATTTCTCGGCTACTTCCTTTTCCTTTGATCCCTTGCCGCCTTGGAAACGTTGAGACCGCTGCTGCTAAATGGGACCCGCATGTCATCCTCTATGTGCAATCAACTTTCTTTTCTTGGAGTTTTTTTTGGCACCTCAAATTTGGTCACTTGCCTTTTTCTTTCGATCCCCGCCGCCTCTCAAACGGTGATACCGCTGCTGCTAAATGGGACCCCATGTCATCCTCTATGTACTATAAAACTTTCTTCTTGGATTTTTTGGCACCTCATATTTGGTCACTTGACTTTTTCTTCGATCACCGCTGCCTCTCAAAAAGTGATACCGCTGCTGCTAAGTGGGACCCGCATGTCATCCTCTATGTACTATAAAACTTTCTTTCTTGGATTTTTTTGGCACCTCATATTTGGTCACTTGACTTTTCTTTCGATCACCCCTTGCCTCTCAAATGTTGATACCGCTGCTGCTAAATGGGACCCGCATGTCATCCTCTATGTACTATAAAACTTTCTTTTCTTGAATTATTTTTGGCTCCTGATATTTTTTCACTTGCCTTTTCTTCGATCTCATGCCACGTTTGAAACGTTGAGGAACCCTGCAGCTCATGGGACCCGTGTCATCCTCTATGTACTATAAAAGTTCATTTTCTTGGTTTTTTCACCCTCGATTTTTGGCAATTTCTTTTTCTTTCGATCCCCTCTGCCTCTGATACCGCTGCTGCTAAATGGGACCCGCATGTCATCCTCTATGTACTATAAAACTTTCTTTTCTTGAATTATTTTGCTCCCTGATATTTTTCACTTGCCTTTTCTTTCGATCTCATGCCACGTTTGAAACGTTGAAGAACCTGCGGGCTCATGGGACCCGCATGTCATCCTCTATGTACTATAAAAGTTCATTTTCTTGGGTTTTTTTCACCCTCGATTTTTGGCAATTTCTTTTTCTTTTGATCCCCGCGCCTCTCAAACGGTGATACCGCCTCGCTAAATGGGACCCGCATGTCATCCTCTATGTACTATAAAACTTTCTTTTCTTGAATTATTTTTGGCTCCTCATATTTGGTCACTTGCCTTTTTCTTTCGATCTCATGCCACGTTTGAAACGTTGAGGAACCCGCGGCTCATGGGACCCGCATGTCATCCTCTATGAGCAATCAACTTTCTTTTCTTGGAGTTTTTTTTGGCACCTCATATTTGGGCACTTGCCTTTTTCTTTCGATCTCATGCCACGTTTGAAACGTTGAGGAACCTGCTGGCTCATGGGACCCGCATGTCATCCTCTATGTGCTATAAAAGTTTCCTTTGTTGGATTTTTTTCACCCTCTGATTTTTGGCTTGCCTTTTTCTTTTGATCCCCTGCCCCCCGTTGAGTAACCTGTTGGCTCAAGGGACCCGCATGTCATCCTCTATGTCCATCAACTTTCTTTTCTTGGATTTTTTTCACCCCTAATTACTAGCTACTTTCTTTTCTTTTGATCTCAAGCCGCATTACAAACATTGAGACCGCTGCGCAAAATGGGACCCACATGTCATCCTCTATGTACAATAAAGTTTCTTTTCTTGGATTATCTTTTGCTCCATATTTTGTCACTTGCCTTTTTCTTTCGATCTCATGCCGCCTTTGAAACGTTGAGTAAGCTGTGGCTCATGGGTCCCGCATGTCATCCTCTACGAACAATAAAAGTTTCCTTTCTTGAGTTATTTTTGACCCCTAATTTCTGGCTATTTGCCTTTTCTTTGGATCTCCTACCCCTTTGAAACGATGAGGACGGCAGGTCGGTCCCACAAGTCATCCTCTATGAACAATAAAAGTTTCCTTTGATTTTTTTTGAACCCCTAATTAATTTCTGATATTTCCTTTTTTTTTGATCCCCGCCGCCTTCGTTGAGGATGCGCTGCCTCATGGGTCCCGCATGTCATCCTCTCGACGGTAAATGTTTCTTTTCTTGGATATTGTTTACCAAATGATTTTTGGCTTATTTTTTCTTTCGATCCTCGCCGCCTTTAAAACGTTGAGACGCTGCGGCTCACGGTCCCACATGTCGCCTCTATGAACAATAAACGCAGGACGCCGCCTCATGGGTCCCGCATGTCATCCTCTCGAACGAAAATGTTTCTTTTCTTGGATTTTTTACCAACAGATTTTTGGTTTATTTTTTCTTTCCATCCCCTGCCGCCTTTAAAACGCTGCTGGCTCATGGGTCCCCGATGTCAGCCTCCCGTACAAGAAACATGTGATATCTTGATTATTTTAGATAATAAATATATTGCGCTCTGAGCTATTTCAACGGATAAATTAAATCTTTATTTTTACATAAACAAATTTATATGCTGAATCTCCTTGTTTTTTGTTTTTGCGAAGCATAGGACTTTCCTGTTTTTTAGAAAAATCCGAACTATCCTGCATTGGAGTGGGCTGAAATTGTAGTCAAAGGCCCAAGAGGATAGTTCGAATGCCAGATGTCCAGATGCACCCAATTGAAATCGTTCTTTTTTGGGATTTTTTTCACCGATTTCTGGCTACTTCATTTTTCTTTTGGTCCCGTGCCGCCTTGGAAACGTTGAGACCGCTGCAAAATGGGACCCGCATGTCATCCTCTATGTACAAAAAATTTATTTTCTTAGATTATTTTTGGCTCGATATTTGGTCACTTGCCTTTTTCTTTCGATCCCGTGCAGCCTCTCAAACGGTGATACCGCTGCTAAATGGGACCCGCATGCCATCCTCTATGTACAATCAAGTTTCTTTTCTTGAATTATTTTTGGCTCGATATTTGGTCACTTGCCTTTTTCTTTCGATCTCATGCCACGTTTGAAACGTTGAAAAACCTGCTGGCTCATGGGACCCGCATGTCATCCTCTATGTACTATAAAAGTTCATTTTCTTGGTTTTTTTTCACCCTCTGATTTTCGGCTATTTCCTTTTTCTTTTGATCCCCGCCTTTGAAACGTTGAGGACTCTGCTGGCTCATCGATAAAACTTTCCTTTATTGGAGTTTTTTTTTACCCCATTTTCACTTTCTTTTCTTTTGATCTCAAGCCGCATTTGAAACGTTGAGACCGCCTTCGCTAAATGGGACCCGCATGTCATCCTCTATGTACAATAAAGTTTTCTTTTCTTGGATTATCTTTGTCTCGATATTTTGTCACTTGCCTTTTCTTTGATCTCATGCCGCCTTTGAAACGTTGAGCTGCCTCATGGGTCCCGCATGTCATCCTCTACGAACAATAAAAGTTTCCTTTCTTGGAGTTATTTTTGAACCCTAATTTCTGGCTACTTCCTTTTTCTTTTGATCCCGTGCCGCCTTGAAACGTTGAGACCGCTGCTGCAAATGGGTCCCGCATGTCATCATCTATGTACAATAAAATTTCTTTCTTCGATTATTTTTCCCGATATTTGGTCACTTGCCTTTTCTTTCGATCTCATGCCGCTTTTGAAACGTTGAGGAAGCTGCTGGAGCATGGGTCCCGCATGTCATCCTCTATGAACAATAAAAGTTTCCTTTCTTGGAGTTATTTTTACCCCTAATTTCTGGCTACTCCTTTTTCTTTTGATCCCCGCCGCCTTTGAAACGTTGAAGACTTTGTTGGCTCATGGGTCCCACATGTCCTCTATGAACAATAAACACTTCCTTTCTTGGAGTTATTTTGTACCCCTAATTTCTGGCTATTTGCCTTTTTTCTTTCGATCCCTCCGCCTTCTAAACGTAGAGGCCGGCTCGTGGGTCCCAGATGTCAGCCTCCATGGACAATAAACCTCTCCTTTGTTGGATTTATTCTTCACCCTCTTTTGGCTATTTCTTTTTCTTTTGATCCACCGCCTTGGAAACATTGAGTAAGCTGCTGACACATGGGGCCCGCATGTCATCCTCTATGTACAATCAACTTGCAAGATCTTCGAGCGAAAGAGCTTGTATTAGTGGGACCCATATGTCAACCTCTATGTACAATAAAAGTTTCTTGGATTATTTTTAGCTCCCGATATTCGGTCACTTTCCTTTTTCTTTCGATCTCAAGCCGCCTCTGAAACGTTGAGTAAGGTGCTGGCTCATGGGACCCACATGTCATCCTCATGTACAATAAAGTTTCTGTTTTGGATTTTTTACCCCTGATTTTTGGTCACTTGCCTTGACGCCGCTCATGGGTCCCACATGTCAGATCTATGAACAATAAACCTTTCCTTTGTTGGATTTATTGTTTACCCCTAATTTCTGGCTATTTGCCTTTTTCTTTTGATCCCCACCGGCCTTTGAAAACGTTGAGGAACCTGGCTGGCTCATGGGACCCGCATGTCATCCTCTATGTACTATAAAATTTCTTTTCTTGGTTTTTTTTTCACCTCTGATTTTTGGCTATTTCCTTTTTCTTTTGATCCCCGCCGCCTTGGAAACGTTGAGTAAGCTGCTGACTCATGGGACCCATGTCATCCTCTATGTATCAACTTTCTTTTTTGGAGTTTTTTTACCCCTAATTTCTGCTACTTTCTTTTTCTTTTGATCTCAAACCGCATTTGAAACGCTGAAACCGCTGCAAAAATGGGACCCGCATGTCATCCTCTATGTAAAATAAGTTTCATTTCTTGGATTATTTTTGGCACTGATATTTGGTCACTTGCATTTTTCTTCCGATCTCATGCCGCCTTTGAAACGTTGAGACGCTGATGGCTCATGGGTCCCGCATGTCATCCTCTACGAACAATAAAAGTTTCATTTCTTGAGTTATTTTTGACCCTAATTTCTGGCTACTTCCTTTTTTCTTTTGATCCACTGCGCCTTTGAAACGGTGCGGATTCTGCAGACTAATACAAGTTTTCTCTCCAAGATCTTGCAAGTTGATAGATTAAATCATGGAATTATTAGGATATGTTCTAAATTTCAAATCCACTTTATGAATTATTAAAAATACCGTTATCCATGTGGGTATGGAGCGAACAAGGATTTTCATATTGGGCATGAGCAGTTTCAAAAATTGGAACCCAATAATTCAAAATAACTAAAAACAACTTTTATGTAGAATCTCCGCGTTTTTCTTTTGCCATTCATAGGATCTGTGTTTCATTAGAAAAGGGCCGAAATTGCATGAGCAGAGAGGCCCATTTGTAGTTATTGGGCTTCGACGGCCGGAGCAAGTAGGCCGAGAGCAATTACCATGTAGATGGCGTTGGCAACCCAAAGTGAAATATTGGGCCCAACAGGGAATGAACAGTACTATTTTCTAATTGGAAGGTGGTACATGGCGTAATCCTGCCAAAAAAAAAGATGGTCCCGGGTTGCTGAAATTTGCCCATCTGCGCCGAATATCGCCGCCGCGGCTCCGCCGCCGCCGCCATGCCCCGTCTCGCGTCGAGCTGCGGCTGCCGCATCTCGGGCACGGCTGGCGTTCGCGCCCCAAAGGTACGACACGCGGAGATACGTGGACGGCGGCGAGCGCATCGGCCTCGGCACCTACGAGACCGCGCACGAGGCCGCGCGCGTACGACGCCGTGGCGTGGCGGCTCGGGCGCCCGCGATCGTCGATGAATTTCCATGACGTGTGGACGCGCCAGCAGGCCGAGGATCTCGCGCCGCCGCCGTACAGGACAGGAGGAACAGCACCGCCGCCGCGAGACGGAGCGCCGTTTGCGCATCGCCGAGCGGGACGAGCGCGCGGCGCGCGGGGCGGCCCGCTTCCCCGAGGACGTTGCCGAGAACGAGCACTTCCGCGACGGAGGGCGGAGAAGCGACGAGGCGGGCGCGAAGGAGGACCGCGCACGACGGAGGGCGGAGAAGGCGACGAAGCGGGCCTTCATCGAAGCGCAGCTTGCCGAGCCGACCACCATTGGCGAGGACGACCCCCGTTGGATTGACCTCTCCGTCGGATCCGGTGTCGGGCACGACACCTGACTCGTCGATGTCGAGTTTTAGTTTAGTTTTATCGCACTACTTTGTACAAATATGAACTACGGAGTATCTATCAAGCTAATTTTATCCTATTTTATGTCTATTTCTAGTCTTTGTTTGATCTTCTGTTTTACCGCACTCTATTTTTCATTATATTCGTTTTTGGCGCGCATTTATAGCGCCCGAAAATACGCTGTTTCAGCCCCCGCATTTGGCGCATAGTTTGCACTTCCGTGAAGCTATTGCGGCTCCATGCGCAGCATCAGCCATTCAGCCCACAATTAAATATAGAGCCACCGCTGGAGTTAATATGTTTGTCAGCAGGAGCTTACCTAATTAGTTAAAAAAAGATGTTCAACGTGGGATTCGAAAAAAGATCTTCATGTTTTTTTCCTAGCTATCCTAGTTCGGACTTTTCATTGTGTTGGCTAGTGCATGAAGCTTGACACCTGTATTATGTGATCCTGATATGAGGATAAGAACACCTTCAAGTTGCATTGCTAATGGTGTCTACTGCAGCAGTGGCGTACCTTCAATGGAGACTATGCAAGAGAGTTGGTATCTGGTGAACATCGTGCCACAGTTGGTGTTAAGTATAGACGGCAAAGAAATAAGATGCAACTTGCTGAACAACGTTAACTGACCTCAAACAGAAGCATGTACAAAACGTACCTAGTTTGGATATTGTGTTGTTACCCTTTTGTGGTTTGGTGTTTGTCCAACAGAGAAAGCTACTCTTTTCCCGTGTAAGTGTTATTATGTGAACAAAAGTTGTATGTACATATATATCGGTCAGAGAACCAAGATTGCATATTCTTGCCTGGTTATAACACATAAGTCATAATAACAATTAAAGAGAAAAGGAACATTTGCCTTTGCAATGTGATTGTGCCAAGTAGATTAGACAACCAACCACAAACATTACAGGTCAACAGCCAAACGCATGCGAAAGTCCTAAGGTAAGCTCCATAATACATGTTGAAACCAAAAGTCTTAGAAACCATAAGAAAGGTAGCTCTACATCACAGTTCCACGACAGCAACATACTGATCATAAAACATATATCAAGTCAGGACAGCTGCACCACTGGTAAGCATCCATGGGGTCTGGCTCAAGAGCGAAGACTGTGTGAATGCTGCAAAATGTGGCTCTTGCCTCACCCACCCATACATCTTATCATGGAACCTTACCAAATCAGCATGAATCATCTTGACATAAACATAGCTCCTCTCTCCATGCGGATGGGATTGAACAATGCGCCAGTTGCAGTGCTTCAGCTTGTCAAACAGATGCAGGAGATAACGAAGCATGCTGGTGGTCTTTTGTAGTGACAATGGCTTGGAGTAGCTGGTCCTGTGAACCACCCAACTGGATCTTTAGAGCTTGAAGGACAGCCGTGCTATATAAGCTACGTTGCGACTTCAGCTCACCAGGTGAATGACAGTCACATCTTGTCCTCGAGATGCAGATCCTTCTTGATCGATTCAGCGGAATCATCACCACTACTTACAAGGTTCAACAGAAGGCACATCGGTACATGCTCCGGTTCATAGGAGTCGGTAGCACGGTAGAACCTAAAGGGATAGTAGGACCAGATATGTTCTCGGACAGACCGCTTGCTGAAATCTCTACAATACCACCTCCAGGTAGACCACTAGTCTCTACAGAGGGTAAACCACCAATATCCACTTGAGAGGATTCTCGTGGCACGACACCTTTCTAGAGGCTCTACCCTACCACCTGAGTCCACCACTGGTCAGATCAAGGGGACGGGTTTTAACAATACAAAACATACTTCAGGTGCAGGATCATCGGCAGCTCTCCAGCATCAGCACCGGTTATATCGGTCTTGACAATAGAAACTGCTTTGCTCCAGTCAGAGAATTCCCGTGGCACACAATCGTTCACCAGAGGCTCTACACTAGAAATGCCCAAATGTTTCTACCCGCCAGCAGGTAAACCCAATCCACAACCTTCATGTGACACGATGATGCCAGGTATAGGCTCATCAGTACCAGGTCCAGCTGCATCAGTCTCCATAGACAAGAAACAAGGTGGCGTCGGAGGTTTAAAAGATTGCATGCCATTTCACCTTTGTCATCGACAATATAGAGTTTTCTTCAACTCTATGCTTCAATAATAAGCACATGAACAGAAATTAGACCAGAGCATCTAGCCATCTAACGGGGCAGCGGCAAAACAAGCGTCGGTCCATATGTTTACCTTGTCATCTCGGATATCAGAACACACAGATTTAGAAGTCATTTCACATAGCATCCGCTTTTTGTTCCTTCCCTACGTCCATCTGGAATAAGTAATACTATTGATCACATAAAACTAATTAATCAAATATATGCATATGTTGAGAAGTTTGCACGGCAAATTGTGGATTCGCTTTATCACCTACGAATCATCGTTCTATATATTTACCTTGTTATCTGGGATATCAGAAGTCAAAGAATGAGAAGTCATCTCACTAAGTATCGGTTTTTCGCTCTTTCCCTCCATCCATCTGCAATAAGAAGTAATATTGATCACATAAAGCCAATTCAACGAATATATGCATATGTTGAGAAGTTTGCACAACAAATTGTGTATTCTACTTCCAATCACCAAGTAATCTCGTGAGAAATGCATGATCAAGATATGTTTCCCCCTCTTGATCGACATCTGCATCTCCATTAAGACTAATCATCGTGCGATGGTGCTCTTCAGAGCGCATACAATTCCAATCACCAGACAAGCAAAATTGTTGATTCTAGTAATGATTAATCAGCAGTGGCCATGGATCGACCACAGATCGACCAAGCAAAAAATCATCAGCAACTGACCACCAAGCAAAGGAAACAAACTAGGCCCATACATGGCCTCACAAATCATCATCAAACGTCGATCAAACTAGCAAGTTTGAACATGGATTACTAATTATTTTCTGATAAAGTGAGTATATTAATATCGAAAGATATTGATTACACTAAGCCTCTGCAACAACGCAATACGTACGGATGCACATGGATTCCTAATACTCCCTCTGTTCGGTTTTAATTAGTCGACGCGAGGGAGAGAAGAAAATGAACTGTCGATGCTTTCAACTAGAGTCAATTAAATACGAACGGAAGAAGTACGTAGTAGTATTGACAAATATCCGGATCTAGTCTAAAAACAAATTGGCATGTAAATCCTAGTAGTCTACTAAACTAGGATCAATACCTTAGATTAGGGTTGCAAGCGGCGTCCGCGAATCGTCCCACAAAGCAGAAAATTAGAGCAAATAGTGGTTGAGATTAGAGCAGATTAAAGCACTCGCACTGAAACTAGCTAGCCCGCTACCCACCCCGCTTGACACCCTGCCCTAGATGTGAATCTACACCAAATATTCAAACAAGGATGAGCAACCGCCAATAAAATTTTATCCGCACATCATCATCTCTACCATACAAAAGGGTATGGTGATTTCACATACAGCCATTGTTGCCGCGGGACGAGGATGAGTGATGCGCCGCGGAGAAGGTGCCTCACGCCTCTGTCGCCGCCGCCGTCGAAGATGAAGTCGAAGCCGTGGTCCGTCGCCGATATGGAGGCGGAGCTACTAGGGAAGAGATGGAGGTGGAGGTGGAGAGGGAGTGATGGTTTGTACTAGTGGCGGTCGGTGAGATAGTTATAAATACAGCCTCTCTCTTTTTTGGCAAGGAATGCGGCTTCTCTTGGAAGGCAACGAGGCAACGCACTCCAGATTATAATAATATGGACGGAGAAATTTGGACGCCTGTGTTGTCTTGTCAAATGAATCACCAGGATTTGCTTTTAGTACTCCAGATTTGGGCGACCCAAGGAAGTAGAGATAGTAATGTACGCCATCTAGCTGCACGCTATCAAATCAAATAAATGGTCATGCCATTTACTTTTAAGATGGTGCAGCAGTTATTCTGACCAAAGAAACATGCACGTCTGCTGATTATTTCTGATGGGTATACATTTACCGTCCGCTAGCAAAGATTGTTTGGCACATTGTTCTTATGGCTTTCAACATCACACCCCTATAATATTATTAATCAATGTTTGAGCAATCAATTGAGTGTGTTAATAAAAAATTAAAACCCACAAATCCAACTGTACTATTTTTAGGACCATATGAAAGACAAGGAATGATTTTAAATGCCATATGGAGTACCTCCAACCATGTGAAATATTGTTCTGTCATGCAGGTGATACCCATGGCTTCGCATTGGATCTGTATGTTGTCCTACATACAGCCAACTATGAAGTACCACGATTTGGTTTGGGTGCAACCGGCTAGAGAATGATGCACGGGTTTGTACAGCCAGTACAATTCACATTAAGATTTTCTGATAGGATGTTGATGTGTATATGTAAGAATCATACACTAGAATGTCTTCTATGTTTAGATGGTTGATCTACGTTTATACTTTCTGTGAACCATGAGGTTAAGACCTTTGTACTGTAATAAAGATTGCTAAATAACAATATATATGTATGCCTCTAGGGACACCGAAACAGCCAAACAACCATGCATGTGTATAGACCGTATTTGATCAAATTAAAAGAAGCGCCCGGGTTCATGCAAAATTTATCACCTAAGTACATTAGCTATAAATAGTTAAATAGGAGCAAGACCAATGAGCTAGCTAGTAGTATGATCCTACTATTACATAAATATCCCTAACTCTGATTGTCTTTGTTCCAGCGCGCTTGGTGTAGCTTGGGATGAACCAAAACCCCGTATGCCGGTTGGCCCCTGACCGCTGCTTGAGAAAGATATGCTTTGGTGGTCTGCCATTTAGACTGAAGCGAAAATTTCTTGATGTGATGTGTCAAACCGAGAGCCAATGGCCTGAGGCGTGGTGTAGATGCAATTCTTCTTGTCAAATATCCTGGGGGAAATGTTGCACCACCCACCATGAAAATCGGATAGTTCAACCCAAGGAACATAGAATGTCTCCAAGATTAGTAACCCTTTCCCACGGGTTGGCTGGAAGTAACCGACTAGTGTCATTCGAGAATACAATGCAGGTATACCCCGAATAGCTGTGAACAGCGCGACCGCAATGGACAGAAGGGGTACTATCATAATGAGTTGGAGCACCGTCAGCGTAAAAATCCATTACGCCACGTGCATAGACCAGGAGAAGTCTAGAACGATCTTGAGATCTTGCCAGCCACCACGTACGACTATTAGAGTCAAAATCATCATCGTCATCAAATCCAGCCGTCCACGGAATGAATGGAGCAGGGAGCACTATAGGACCTTGAAGGAAAGAACACGTCACATGAAAATATATTTCATGATTTATCTACTAGTGATATTGATTTGATATTGGGATGCCAATACTAGTACTTTATAAAATCATGCTCGAACATAAGATGGTTTGAAATATATTTCGAACATCTTGGTAAAACTTCATATGGATTTAAAACATGTTCCCGAAAATATTGGTCCAAATTTTAGATGGTTTGAATATAAACAAATGAAAGTCTTTATCAATATTGCATGGCACCTTTATTGATTCTATTTCTACTCTACCTTAAATTTTCTAGGGAGTAATAATAAAGAAACAACATGCACATTAGACCATACTAAAATTCCTATAGATGTTAAATTCTATATATGTCCATACCACAAGAGGGTTATGGTGTGCGCCAATGGAATTCCTTTAAGCCAAAAGATGCCAAGACAGTTCAACAAATAAGAGGTGAAATACTATATAAGTTACGTATATAAAAAAGATAGGGAGGAAATGTTACCAAATTGATTAGGATCCCATGCATAAACATTTCCAAGCTCAGGAACGGCGAACACAAGTCCGTTATGTATAATTGCATCGCAGTATATGGCGCCGTACTGAAACTGGTTTTCAAGAAATATCCATTCACGAGGATATTCGACATGGAGGTAGGCAATTGCAAAGTCGAAGATTGCGACAAGGGAGAAATCTTGATACCCCCTAGCAGCTGTAGGAACTTGGCAAATAGCTATCTTCTGTTGAATAGCAGAACGCTGATACTCGAATATAAGTGGATTGTGTGTGGTTTCCAACTTGTTCCTCAAAGATGGAAGCTTAATCTTGCGATGAGTGTAGACATTGAGGAGGTTCCACTTGCCTTCGGGGCCAACCATGGCGATCCAATCTCCATTGGCGCCTGCCCGCTCCTCATCCTTACCGTGTGGCATTAGGCCATCATAGGAGAACCTGTCCAGCGGCAGTAGTTTGCACTTGCCGTGCACCGGCAAATCCTCCTTGAACACCATGGTTTATCCGCTCGGGTCACAACAGAGAACACACGGAAGGCCAGGCCGAGAAGGTGCAGAGTGGCACCGTATTTGGCTGACTGAAGAATACTCTTTGGAGGAACCGACTAGGGACGCGGCGGTGATGGCGTCGCACTGGCTGATGAGCACTTCAAGGGGGCCTTCCGTAAACACCTTGTGAAACAGCCGAGATCCACAGACCCTGCTCGATTTCGCCATCGCAATGAGGCAGGTGGTACAATGGGTTGGTATTTTCTTGGGAGATCTACTGATTCGAACTTTGGGAGAGAGATGGCGATCAATGGAGGCGGGTGGGGCTTGGTTGGAGAACAGAGGCTCTCAAACTGGGCACTGCTGGATAGGATGCGAAAGCCATGGCGGAGACGCAGGCGCGTGCTATGGAAGGAGAGGGGATAGACGACGGAGGTGAACCGAGACGCTCATATACTGCCTACTGCAGAGGAGAGTGTGAATGTGTTCAAAAAAAGAGAGTGTGAATGTGTTCAAAAAAAGAGGAGAGTGTGAATGTGTTCAAAAAAGAGGAGAGTGTGAATGTGACCCGACACCCGAGTAGGAGCCGAGCAGACGGACTATAGGAGTAGCCCCATCATTACAGAACTTTAATCGTGCTTCCTACAATAAATAAGTGAAACATCCCAGGCTTGTGTTGTCTAATCAAATCGATGGCCATGTCAGTATTATGGTGAACAAATAAAACAAATACACACCAACCTTGTTCTTTTTGCAACGTACACCAACCTAGCAAGGCATCAACCTTCTCGCCATCAACTACGACTCCGCTCCGTCCCACCAAAGTTGTCTCAACTTTGTAAAAAAAAATACATCTATCCATCTAAATTTTAACAAAGGTGAGACACTTTTGAGTACAAAAAAACTTCACTACTCCATGCTAGTATCGGCCACTAATTCAAATTTCAACTCAAGGCGTGCTATTTTATGGTCCTGAAAATTGCCAAAAAAAATACAACACAAAAAATGCAACAGATCCATGTTAAGGGGGTACACCTACGCAATATACATTAAGAAACTTTGAAACTTCAGCGACCTTGTAAGAATGCCCATGACAGTGCAGTTTTGCCAAATTAGGAAGAGACGAAATATGAATTCAACCAAAGAAATCTAAACGAATCCTTAGACAATAGCATAGTTAACACGTTCAGAAAAAATGATGACTCCAAAAGAACAACATTAGCAAGAAATAGTCCATTTTAGTTTGAATTTGCAGTCACATACATAACTAGTAGTACTGCCAAAATACTATAATACTCCGAGCTGCATTCTAGCACTCCAACTAGCTAGTAATAGTTCGGGAGTAGTAGTACTACTACTATACAAGTCCAAAATACATCCGAACGAACCCTACTTCGAACTAAACTACTCCCTCCGATCTTCGAGTAACTACATTGCAGTATAACTAAACGAAGATTATTGTATAACCTTCTTGTTGATGCAAACGCGGCAACACACGCTGCCCTCCATTCTGCTTCGCGTAACGGGGCGGCACCGCCAGAAAGAAGTGAGCTGCTGCAACATGACCGAGCTAGGCGTCGGGGAGCTCGGGCTCGATTACCGCCATCAAGGTGTCCGTCGAGAGGTCACTGGTCCCCGCCGCGCCGCGCCGGCGGGCCACCACCAACAGCTGTGCCTTGTACATCGGAAACAAGCACGCGGCCGACCTGATGCACACACAGACACAATGGTGGTCGGGGCGCTCCAACGGTGATGGCGAACGCGCTACCGTCTTCTTCCCCGGATGAACAGGTGTCCCCGCGTTTCCGGAACGAACCATGCACCAGGCGGGTATGCCATACTGGAACGTAAACACCGGGATGGAGGGGATGCGGCCGTGAGCTCCGCGGCGGGCCTTGCAAAGCCGGCCGGTATTGATGGCCAGGTGGCAGCCGCACGGACCACGCGGGCACGCGATATAGTGCTTGTAGACGTGAGGCACTGCCCGGCAGCCGACGCACTTGACCATTGCCCCGGATCGATTCGACGGCGGCAATCTTGTGCCCCAGATCGATTCGACGGCGGCAACCACGCCGGTGCTCGCACTTCTTGCACGGGTTGGGCGCAAGCTCGCCGACGCAGCGCCCACAAATTCCATGACCGCCCCTGCTTGCACCCACACGTACGTGGCATCGGTTGTCATTGACATTTCTCACATGTGAACCTAAGAATGAAATCGGAAGGGAGCGACCTGATATGGGGGTTTGAAGGGCAGCAGGAGGGGGCACAAGAAGAGGGCCTCCTCCATCTTCAGAGAAGAGTGATCGGGAAAACGAGAACGGGATGGGTTCTTTTTTTTATACATGCCTTGGAGTGGAGTATGGATACTACTCCCACCTTATAGGAAGAACTTCCTTGCTAAGAATCGGCGTCGGCCGTACGCAAGCATAGATGCACCAGCGGCTCTGCAGTTTGTCAAAATAAAAGGACAGAGCTGCAGTGACTTGAAGTCTCCAAATCTCATTGTGACTTGGTGCCACCATCTACCAACCATTTGAGATCCAACGTTCCAAACTAATCTTATTTCGAACCTAAAACAAAAATTATGAAAAAAATCCAAGAAATGTAGATGCCTTGTTCTAAAATCTGAGAATTTTCATCCCACTCGGACGATTAGCTTGTGATTAAAGAGCTTTTTACGTATACGAAGCACTAGTTTAAACTAAATACTCCTTCGATTCATAACTGACTTCAATATGATGTATCTAGAACTAAATGTGTCTAGTACATCCATATTAGAGTCAATTAATATGAACTGAATATATATTTGCTCACAAACCTTTGATTCAAATCGAATGAAATTCTCACAAAATATAAATCGAAATATGACTAACTGGAAGTTCTTGAAATATTTCTGAGCAATTATAATAATTATTTAGTTTAAATTTTAAGTGATCATACATTGGATCTGAGATGGATGGATGGTGGCACCAAGTCACTGTGAAACTTGGAAGTATCAAGTCAGGGAAGCTCTATCCCAAAATAAAAGCTTCGTGAAGGGGGCGCTTTGTTAAAAAAGAAGACAGTGCCAAGCAGTTGTAAAACAATACCCATATAGTCAAATGCTCCCGATTCAAATGAATTGACTCAACTTTGTCTAGATATATGGATGTATCAAGTCACCGAAGCTAAAATAAAAGCTTCATGAAGGGGGAAGTTTGGTTCGAAATAATACATGCCAGTGTCAAATAGTACCATAACCAAATGTACTCCTCCGATTCAAACGAAATGACTCAACTTTGTATTTTGCATGTTAAAGGTTTTTCATAAAACTTGGCCAATCTTAACATAGTTTGCCTTTCTAAAAAAAGATATAAGCCCTAAGGCTCCTTTGATTCATAGGATGGGAAAACCATAGAAATATGGAAAACATAGGATTGAGATTTAGCTAGTTGAATCATATAGGAAGATGAGTTGTGCTTGATTGTGCCAAAGGAAATTTTGCATGAGGTATGACCTAATGTTTTATTCTTATAGGATTTGCACCTCCTATAGGATATGTTCCTATGAATCAAACAACTAGTGTGGGGAAAATTCACATGTGATCTAAATCCTACATAATTCCTATACAAATCCTATATATGAATTTTAGTTGTTAGGTCACTTAAAATGACTTCACTTGAAGAGTTACATTTTTGTTTTTCTGAATTAGTAGTGATGCCTAACCATATATATACCTAAACCAAGAGAATCAGCATAAACTTATGTATATTAATAGTAAGCGCATATATGAATGTTTTTATCTACAAACCCAGGGTCATATATATGTACATAGAAACATGCATATATACTAGTTTTTTTACCTTGGTGTTCCTCCATTGGGCTATCTCTTTTTTGTTCACCGATTCACAACCAACGCCCTAGATTAATTTGGCACTTAAAAATAACATTTTGTTTTTACGCACTAACACAAATAGTAGTAGCACGGTCAACACTGTAGAGAAGTACAAAATAAATGTGTGTGGGAAAAAATGACTTAAAGTGACCATTACATTGAGAAAAAGGGTAGAACCAAGCATTGCACAGGGAAAAAGCAAGAAGAAAAAAACAAGTTGGGTTATACTCCCTCCATCCCGAAATAATGGGTGTAGAGTTAAAATTTGTCCATAAAAGAGTGTACTTCTCGTTTTGCAATGCACTTCAAAATTTGTCCACAAAAGAGTGGTAGTAAAAATATTTCTTTCTCATCACGAGGGATATAGTTTCTTCACGACTAGTACGTACTACCTCCATCACAAAGCTTAAGTCTTTTTTTAAGAGTCAAAGCAAGTAAAAAAAATTTAGAACAATCTATCAACTAATATAATATTTTGTAGATACCATACCAAAAAAATCGTTGTCTATGTATTGATATTAATTTGTATTTTGCATGATAATGATTTTTGTAAAATCTTAGTTTACCTTGACATAGTTTGAGCTTCTAAAATAATATAAGCCTTACGGGGACGGAGGTAGTAGTATTTAGCATAATATGGTTTTTATTTACTACATGCATTTAGATCATTGGAGGTGGAAAAGTTGAAGAGGAAAGTGATGGTCGATGACAGTTTCCAATGTAATAATAAAATCTTAATATGCCTTGAAAACCACACGTACGCTCTTTCTAGGACAGAGGCAGTATGAGGTAATGCACCCACGCGCTGTCATCTGCCGGTTCGTGCTATGTCTCCCAAATCTTGAAATATCGTCAGTTATCCATTTCACGTCCACACTTCTCCCTCTCTCCACGGACTAGGAAAACACCCTCTCACTTCCCTTCCCATTCCACCGATGGAGAGCCCAACCGACGCCGCCAACGGCCAAGCGAAAGCCGCGCGGCCGTCTTAGCCGCAGAGAGGCGTAGAGCCGCGACCGCAAAGACGCACTTAACGGCGGCGATCATTGCCGCAGCGAATGCCAAAGACGAGCGGAGGCCATTGCCGTCGGGCCATCGGTCGCTCATCGGCATCTGATGCTGTTGGTAGATGGGTCCACTCTCTAAGCATCCCCTAGATGACGAGGACGAGGTTGAACTCATCTTTGAACCGCGGCGCCGACCTTCGACGAGAATATCGTCGACGAGGGGGAGGAAGTATGTTCCGATTCACCTCTCTCCTTATTCAACATAGCCCTGATCGAGTTGCGCTATGGTCTCTCCCTCTTTTTTTGCGCTATAGCGTTTAATTAGCGTCAGTCTTTTTAGATTCATATTCAGTATTAGTTGCAACTGCTACATATTTGCTTCACATCCGATTCACCTCTCTCCCTTATTCAACATAGCCCTGTATCGATTTGCTCTATGGTCTCTCCTCTTTGTTTTTGCGCTATAGGGTTTTGAATTAGTCATAATCTTTTTAGATTCATATTCATTATTAGTTGCAATTGCTACATATTGCTTCAACTGTTTATTTGGCATGTATCAGGTTGTTACTGATGAGGTTGACAGCGATGTTGAGTCGCGTCATAGGAAGGCCAGGGCCACTCTCAACAAGCTTAAGGCGGGAAGTTCGACAAGTATTGGAGTGAATGGACTGGTGCCAGGAACAGCTGCCCCTTCCGCACAAAGAGCATAAAGGTTGACTTTCGTCCTGCAGCATGCCGAAGCCGGTGGGTCCGGCTGTCTCAAAGTTGGGGAAACGTTAACCGATCGCTTCATAGCCAACCACATGGCCTATGGGCTATTCCTAAGGAAGAAATTGAACCAAGCTATCGAGACCGGTCGTGTGCCTCCTCCCAAGCCCAAGCCACCAAAGATTAAAAGTATGGGCAGCAAGAAGCAGAAGAAGCGGGACCAGGAAGAAGATGGTAAATATACTCCGTAACTGTTGTGCATGTTTGTCTCTCCTACTGCTTCAAAAGCACATCTTTTGTTGAACTCTGTTTATGTTTGCTGCTCGGCAGCGTTGTGGTGAACCTATTAGCTTAATTAGGGTTGTTGAACTATGTCTGTGTTGAACCTTGCTTAATTAGGCTGTGTTGAACTCTGTTTGGGAGGGGGTGGGCATGATGCTACCCCGAATTTGCGGACCCCAAAAAACTTGCAAATACGAGTGATGCATCCATAAAAGGAACAAACTTACATGGTAGACCCCACTGAAAGGAAGAAATGCGCACGGGGTCATTAACAGCCACCGCCCGGATTGATCGGTTTTTGCCTGCCTAACGCATGTGACTTGTGCTCACTAAGTGTGGGACTCACGCATGGGCACCACACGTATGTGACAGACCTGTTGGTGTAAAAACTCGAGTGATTATTATACCGCATTAGTACAAAGTTTCCTATGGATTCAAGGGTTGGAAAGCCAAGTTAACTCATTTTCATGACTAAGAAGGAGCCGGGCTTTTCCATTTTCATGTTTTAACTTGTTTAAATCTTGGTCAAACAAAGAATCTATCAGGATTCAAGTGGGCATAAAAATTCAAAAGAAATCAAAAAAAAACCAAAGCACATGCTTCTTATGTCATATAGTAAGCATTACAGCTTGATCAACTAAGTCTAGACATATTAAACCTAAAAAATATTGTATATACCCCTAACCCTAAACTCGTCTTTATGAAGTCAAGCATGAAGAAAAGTGGTTTTGGGTTTCAAACATTGGAAATTGAAAAACCTCCCAAAAGCTTCATTTTGGAGTGAATAAGAAGAATCCAAACCCATTTTCATGTTTTAAATTGGTTTAAATTGGTCAAACCTAGGATTTTATTAAGATTCAAATGACATAACAAATTAAAAAATCAAAACCAAAACATAGTCTTTGATGTCATATAGTAAGCCCAAGTTGATAAACAAAGTCTAGACATATTTAAACAAGAAATCATGTATATACTTGGCCCCTAACCCAAAACGTCTCATGAAGTCAAGCATTAAGAGGAGTGGTTTTGGGTTTCAAACATGGAAATTTAAAAAACCTCCCAAAAGCTTCATTTTGAGTGACTAAGAAGAATCCAGGCTTACTTTTCATTTTCATGTTTTAAATTGTTTAAATCTTGTCAAACCTAGGATGATTTGTTCAAGATTCAAATGGGTATAACAAATTCAAAAAAAAATCCAAACACATAGTCTTTTGATGTCACATATAGTCAAGCATTCAAGTTGATAAACAAGGTCTAGACATATTCAAAACTTAAAAAAATCATGTATCTACCCCCTACCCTAAACTTTGTCTTATGAAGTAAAGCACGGAGATATATTTGGGTTTCAACATGGAAAATTTAAAAAAAACCTCCCAAAAGCTTCATTTTGAGTGAATAAGAGAAGGACCAGCTTCATTTTCATTTTCATGTTTTTTAAACTTGTCTTTAAATATTGGTCAAACCTGCAAGGATTTTGACCAAGATTCAAAAATGGCATAAAAATTCAAAAAAATTTAAAACCACTCTTCTGCCCCACTATTAGACGCAGCCTGGGGTTAAGTATACAGATTTTTAATGTTTAAATATGTATAGACTCTCTTGATCAACATGAATGCTTACTATAACTCTTAAGAAGTTTAATTATGTGTTTTTAGCCTTTTTCATTTTTTGAATTCTTTATTGAATTTTTATGCCTATTTGGAATCTTTGGTCAAATCCTAGGTTTGACAAAGAATTAAACAAGTCAGTAAAATGAAAAGTAAGCCCCCGGATCCTCTTATTCACTCAAAAAATGAAGCTTTGGGAGGTTTTTTGAATTTTCCATGTTTGAAACCCAAAACCATTTATATGCTTGACTTCATATATCATTAAGACAAAGTTTAGGGGTAGATATATACATTTTTTTCTAGTTTGAATATATCTAAACCTTGTTTATCAACTTGAATGCTTACTATAAACCAAAAATTCATGTATCTACACTAACCCTAAACTATGCATGAAGAGAAGTGGTTTTGGGTTTCAAACCTGAAAATTTCAAGAACCCTCCTAAAGCTTCTTCATTTTTGAGTGAATAAGAAGGATCAAGGGGTTTAATTTTTCATTTCTTATGTTTTAATCTTTTGTTTAAATCTTGCTCTCAAACCTAGGATTGACCAAGATTCAAATGGGCATAATTTAAAAAATGAAAATCAAGGCACATAGTCTTCTTATGTCATATAGTAAGCATTCAATTGTTGATAAACAAGGTTAGACATATTCAAACCAAGAAAAATCATGATGAATCTACCCTATATATCCCTAAACCCTAACTTATGACCGATCTAAGCATGAAGAGAAGTGGTTTTTGGTATAAATCATGGAAATTTCATATTCATGTTTATTAAAATTTGTTTAAATCATGGTCAAACATAGGATTTGACCAAGATTCAAATGGGCATAAATATTCAGAAAAAAAATGGAAAATCAAGGCACATAGTCTTCTTATGTCATATATATAGTAAGCATTCAATTAAGTTGATAACAAGGTCTAGACATATTCAAACGAGAAAATCATGTATCAAGCTACCCCTAACCCCAAACTCTGTCTTATGAAGTCTACATGAAGAGAAGTACGCGGGTTTTTTGGTTTCAAACATGGAAATTTCAAAAACCTCTCAAGAGCTTTATTTTGGAGTGATCATTTAAGGATACATAGCTTTTACCTTTTCATTTCTATGTTTTAAACTTGTTTAAATCATGGTCAAACCTAGGATTTGACTAAGATTCAAATGGGCATAATTTAAAAAAAATGTAAATCAAGGCACATAGTCTTTTATATATAGTAACATTCAATTAAGTTGATAAACAAGGTCTAGGACATATCAAACCGTAAAAATCAAGGCATTCACCTCATATATCCCCAAACTCGTTTTATGAAGTCACATGAAGAGAAGTGGTTTTTGGTTTCAAGCATGGAAATTTCAAAACCTCCCCAAACTTCATTTTAGAGTGACTAATAAGAAGGATACAAGCTTGCCTTTTCATTTTCATGTTTTAAACTTGTTTAAATTTATCTTGGTCAAATCTAGGATTTGACAAGATTCAAATGGGCAAACATATGATAAGTGATGCAAATATCATTTCTGAGTAACCGTGAGATATGTGGTTTTTGGTTTCAAACATATTCAAACTGAGAGAAATCATGTATCTACCCACTAACACTAAACTCTGTCTCATGAAGCGTGCATGCATGAAGATATGTGGTTTTTGGTTTCAAAACATGGAAATTTCAAAAACCCTCCCAAGAGCTACAAGCTTCATTTCGAAGTGATTAATTAAGCAGCATACATGCATGTTTACTTTTTCATATTCATGTTTTAAACTATTCAAATCTTGGTGAACTTAGGATCGACCAAGATTCAAATGGGTATAAAAATAAAAAAAACAAAAGGTCTTCCATGTTATATTAGTAGGCATTCAATTCAGTTGATAAACAAGTTCTAGACATATTCAAACAAGAAAAATCATGCATGTATCTACCCTTAACCCTAAACTCTGTTTCATGAAGTCAAGCATCATGAAGATATGTGGTTTTTAGTTTCAACATGGAAATTCAAAAACCCTCCCAAGAGCTTCATTTTGAAGTGACTAAGAAGCATATATGCTTACTTTTTCATATTCATGTTTTTAACTTATTCAAATCTTGGTGGAACCAAGGATTTGACAAAGATTCAAATGGGTATAAAATCAAAAACAAGTTCTCTTATTTTATATATAGTAAGCATTCACCAATTTGATAAACAAGGTCTGGAACATATTATTCAAACCAGAAAAAATCATGTATCTACCACCTAAATTCTAAACTCTCTGCCTACAAGCCACATGCATGAAGAGTATGGCCTTGAGCCAAGCATGGGAATTTCCATGTTTGAAACCTTAAAACCACTTCTCTTCATATGCTGGACTTCATATTAGGGTGTTAGCTAGGGGTAGATACATGATTTTTTGGTTTGAATATGTCCAAACCTTTGTTATCAACTTGAATGTGTAATAGTATATATGACATAAGAAGACCGCATGTTTTGGTTTTTCATTTTTTTCATTTTTTGAAATTTAAGGTCCATCTGATTCTTTGTCAAATAATAGGTTTGACCAGGATTTACTTAAACATGTTTAAAACATGAAAAATGAAAAGGTAAGCCTATCCTTTTAGTCACTCCAAAATGAAGCTTTTTGGAGGGTTTTGAAAATTCCATGTTTGAAACCCAAAACGCCTCTCTTCGTGCTTGACTTGATAAGACAAAGTTTTGGGTTAGGGTGGTAGATATGATTTTTCCGGTTTTGAAATTTTAAGCCCATCTGGCTTCTTTGTCAAATAATAGGTTTGACTAAGATTTAAACATGTTGAAACATGAAAATGAAAAAGGTAAGCCTATCCTTCTTAGTCACTCCAAATGAAGCTTTGGAGGGTTTTGAAAATTCCCATGCTTGAAACCCAAATCCACCTCTCTCGTGCTTGACTCCTTGATGGGAAGACAGTAGTTTGGGTTAGGTAGATAGCATGATTTTTTCCGGTTTGAATATGTCTAGACCTTATTTATCGTTTAAATTATCTTGGTCAAATCTTGAAATTTCAAAAACCTCCAAAAAACTTCATTTTAGAGTGACTGAGAAGTTAGCATTAAAGTTGATAAACAAGGTTTAGACATATTCAAACCAAAAAACAAATCATGTATCTACCCCTAACCCTAAACTCGGTCTTATGAAGTCTAGAATGAAGAGAATCGTTTGGAGTTTCAAACGTTTAAGCCAAAAGCCCCATTTCAAATATTTCAAACTTATTCAAAGTTGTTCAAATTTGAAAGACATACAGTTATAGCACACATAGTGCATACATTTTCACATCACTAGATGCTAACCCTATAGTTTGGGGGGCCACTTGGATGAGGTCGAAACGTTCTTGGATTAGAATCGTGTTGTTCGAACCCCGTAGTTGATTTTTTTTTGATCTGTAGTACAGGCAAAACCCTAGTTTAACCTATTTAATTATAGATTCGTATATCGTTTTTTTCTACCTTTTTTATTATTACTATGCTGCAAATGTGCGTTTGGTGCCCGTCGAGTGAAACTCGAGGAAGAGGGATCACTCGGAAGAAAATGCGTAGCATTATGGTGTCTTCCCTTTTTTCGGTGATGATGATGATGTTAACTGTTGTGCTTGTCAGTGCGCAGGAGGTGCGAGCTAGCGAGGCCGAGAATGAGAGAGATTTGTTTTTTTGTGAGAGGACAACCGAAGGATCCATGATTGGACTTCCAATACGCATCCCGATGCGTCTTCTGACAAAGAAGATGGCCGGGAGTTGGCGTACCTATTGCACGTGACTTGTGCTCACTCAAGTGTGGGACCTCACGCGTGGGCACCACACGTAAGTGACAGACATGGTGTAAAAACTCGGTTGATTATAATAGTGCATTAGAACAAAGTTTCCTCTGGATTCAAGGGTAGGAAATCCAAGTTAACTCATTTACATGACATTATTTTTTCCATGAAGCAAGGTTCAATTATCAATTGGTACATTTTGGAGTGACTAAGAAGGATCAATGCTAACTTATCGTTTAACTTCACGTGTTAAACTTGTCTTAAATCTTGTTCAAACCTAGGATTTGACCAAGATTCAATGGGCAAGTAAAAATAATTAAAAAATGAAAATTAAAACCAAATCACATAGTCTTCTTATGTCATATAGTAAGTATCTAAGTTGATAAACAAGGTCTAGACATATTCAAACCAGATAACCATGTATCTATACCCCTAACCCCTAAACTCTCGTCTTATGGAAGTCAAGCATGTGAAGAGAAGTGGTTTTGGGTTTCAAACATCGAAATTTCAAAAACCTCCCAAAAGCTTCATTTTAGAGTGACTAAGAAGGATACATACTTCTTTACATTTTCATGTTTTAAAACTTGTTTAAATTATCTTACCAAAACCTAAGATTTGACGAAGATACAAAATGGGTGGGCACAAAATTCAAAAAAATCGAAAATGAAAACCAAATCACATAGTCTTCTTATGTCATATCGTAGAGCAATCAAGTTGATAAACAAGGTCTAGATATATCCAAACCAGAACAAATCATGTATCTACCCCCCTGTCGATCTTATGAAGTCTCAGTATGAAGGGAAGTCGCTTTAGTTTCAAACATTGAAATTTAAAGAACATCCAAAAGCTTCATTTTTAGAGTGACTAAGAAGGATACAGACTTCCTTTTCATTTTCATGTTTTAATTTAGCTAAATCTTGGTCAAACCAAGGATTTACCCAAGATTCAAATGGCCCTAAAAATTCAGAAAAATGAAAAGAATGAAAAACCAAAGCACATAACATTCTTATGTCATATGTATAGTAAGTATTCAAGTTGATATACAAGGTCTAGACATATATATTCAAACCTAGGATTTGACTAAGATTCAAAATGGATAACAAATTCAAAAAACAAAAACCAAACACATAGTCTTCTCATGTCATATAGCAAGCATTCAAGTTGATAAACAAACTTGTTTAAATCATGGTCAAACTTAAGATGTATGTAAGATTCAATGCACACAATTTACACAAAATGCAAAATCAAGGCACATAGTCTTTATGTCATATAGTAAGCATTCAATTGCTGATAAACAAGGTCTAGACATATCAAACCAAAATTCATGTGTCTAGCTACCCCTAACCCTAAACTCGTACGGTTAGGGCGGCTGGTTTCAAACATGGATATTTCAAAAACCCTCCCAAAAACCTTCATTTTGGAGTTAATAAGAAGGATCAAGGCTTACTTTTTCATTTTCATGTTTTATTCTTTTTTAAATCTTTGTCAAACCTAGGTTTTGACCAATATTCAAAAGGGCATAATTTTAAAAAATGAAATATCAAGGCACATAGTCTTCTTATGTCATATAGTAAGCATTCAATTAAGTTGATAAACAAGCTCTAGACATATTCAAACCAGAAAAATCATGAAGTATCTACCCCCTATATATCCCTAAACCCTAACTTATGAAGTCAAGCACGAAGAGAAGTTTGGTTTTAATCATGGAAATTTCAAAAACCCTCCCAAGAGCTTCATTTTCGAGTGACTAATTAAGAAGCATACATGCTTACCTTTTCATATTCATGTTTTAAACTTGTTCAAATTCTGTGTCAACAAACCTAGGATTTGACGAAGAATCAAAGGTATAAAAAATTTAAAAACAAGCTCTAGATAAGCGTAAGTTGAAAAACAAGTTCTAGACATATTCCAACCGGAAAAATGCATGTACCCCCTATATATATATCCCTAAACCTTGTCTTATGTCAAGCATGAAGAGAAGTGGTTTTTGTTTCAATCATGGAAATTTCAAAAACCTCCCAAGAGCTTCATTTTGGAGTGGCTAAGAAGGATAGATACTTAATTTTTCATATTAATTGAACTAGTTTAAATCATGGTCGTCTCTAGGATTTGACCAAGATTCAAATGGGCATAAAAATTCAAAATAAATGAAAAATAAATGAAAACCAAGGCACGTAGTCTTCTTATGTCCTATAGTAAGCATTCAATTAAGTTGATAAACAAGGTCTAGACATATTCAAACCAAATAAACATCATGTATCTAGCTACCCTAGCCCTAAACTCGTCTTATGAAGTCAAGCATGCATGAAGAGAAGTCGTGGTTTTTGGTTTCAAACATGGAAATTTTAAAACCCTACCAAGATCTACATTTGGAGTGACTAAGAAGGATATATGCTTAATTTTTCCTATTCATGTTTTATTAAACTTGTTTAAATCATGGTCAAACCTAGAATTTGACCAAGATTCAAATGGGCATAAAAATTCAAAAAAAACAAAAAAATGGAAAATCAAGGCATATAGTCTTCTTATGTCACATTAGTAAGCATTCAATTAAGTTGATAAACAAGGTCTAGATATATTCAAACTAGAGAAATCATGTATCTACCCCCTAACCCCAAACTCTATCTCATGAAGTCAAGCATGAAGATATGTGGTTTTTGGTTTAAAACATGGAAATTTCAAAACCCTCCCAAGAGCTTCATTTTGAGTGACCAAGAAGGATATATGCTAATTTTCATATTCATGTTTTCAACTTGTTTAAACGTCATGGTCAAACTTAGGATTTGACCAAGATTCAATGGGCATCAAATTAAAAAAACAATAAAATGAAAAACCAAGTACATAGTCTTCTATGTCATATATATAGTAAGCATTCAATTGTTGATAACAAGGTCTAGACATATTCAAACTAGAAAACATGTATCAAGCTACCCCTAACTCCAACCGTCTTATGAAGTCAAGCATGAAGAGAAGTACGTGGTTTTTGGTTTCAAACATGGAAATTTCAAAACCCTCTCAAGAGCTTCATTTTGAGTGACTATTAAGGATACATGCTTAATTTTCATATTCATGTTTTAAACATATGTATCCATATAAATTTGAGATGCATATTTTTACCCTAGGGAGCATATATGAATCTCTAGCATGTGCGTTTTTTTACTAATCCATATGGAATATTTTGATAAAACCCTTTTAGAAGGCTTTGTTAAGGCCTCAAGGACAATGAGTTGAGGAGGCCAGGTAGACTCGAGGCTAGGCATTGATTCGAACTATGATGCTTGCGACTGCTTGCGTGGCTTGGATTTCTGTGTGACGCAGTCTTTTTTTGACTGCCCAGCCATGGATAGGTCATAGGAGTGCAGAGCTGTAGGCGGTGCGGATAAGTACGCGGGGCATTGATGATGTAGGTGTGTTCGGTTGCCCATGCGAGTGCAGAGCTGTAGGTTATGCGAGTAGGCCTTTAAACTGGGAGGTGGCACAAGAAGATTTTGAATGGTTCCTTTCCAGAAGAATGGAATGGTTCCATCCCTGCGTTTCGGTTTGGACAAAAATGAGGTACAGAATGGTACTGTTTTTGTTCGGTTGGAGGAATTGGAGAGCAGAACGGAATGTGGTTAAACTAAACTTTTGTCTAAGAATCGTAATTAACAATGGCAAATAGCCTTTTAAATCTTAAAATCGTAATTAACAACGCCCAATGGCCTTTTTAATCTTAAAATCGTACTTAATGTTATTTTTTGTATGGTCGGGGAATTTGGAGAGTAGAACGGAATGAAGTTAAAGTTTAATCTTTTTTCTAAATATCGTAAATTAATAGTGGCCTTTTTAATCTCAAAATCATAATTAACAACAACTAATAATTTTTTTGGTTGGATTAGTGAAGTGCTTTGTAATTAATAGCTGCTAAGTAATGTTTGACCACACTCCAATCGATTCGTGGAATGGGTGCCCGCACATGGGGAGAATATCTCCTTTCGAGAACCACTGGTTCCGTTCCATTCCACACCCAACACAAGAATGGGCTCTAGGTGCGGAACGGTTCCATTCCATTCCACTTGTTTCCAAGACACCCTAAATGCGTTGCAATGGAAATGACAAGTGGGTTATTTGTAGGTGAAGAAGAAAGGTCGGGCGAAGAGTTGTTGGCTAGAGCCGGTTTTATACGAATCGACAA